>VXBZ01011933.1:235081-256022 GCA_013399135.1 Heliornis fulica
AAACCAAGACAACCCCAAAACCAAAACCCAAGATAATTAAATAAAACTTTTCCCCCCTAAATTAGAAATTATTTTTTGGGTGGAGAAAAAAAAAAACATTGAAAGAATTGAATAAGGGTCTGATCCTGCAAAATGTGAGAGAGGAAGAGTGTGTCTCTGTGTGCTGCATTTGGGAGCAGTTTATAACTTCTACATCACAGTGATGCAGCGCTCTTGCATGTTATCTGGCATGTGTAACAATGTGAAAGAAGTCAAACCTTGGGAGAAAATACCATTTGTTTCCCATTTGCCACCATGAGATGATCCCTTCTCCACTGACAGACAACCATGGCAGCAGAAGATAGTGAAGACTTTGTGTTGTGCCCTTGCTTTGCAGTCCCTGATCTCGATCCTGATGATCCAGGATCAATCCATGATCCTGACCGCCGGTTCCTGGCCATTATGTGCTGTGCTTCATTCAGGTCCTCCTTCGGAGAAGAGACTTTTTCTTTCCTGATGGTTCTCCTAAAGCTGTTGCTACCAAAGGTGAACATCATTTTTGTTTTAACCCAGATATATCCAGTACTCCCAGAATCCTGGAATCTTCTGAGTTGGAAAGGACCCACAAGGACCATTGAGTCCAACTCCTGGCTCCACACCGGACCAGCCCAGTCAGAGCAGGGCACTGAGAGCATCGTCCAGACGCTTCTTGAGCTCAGCCCAGCTGGGGGCTGGGACCACTTCCCTGGGGAGCCTCTCCCAGTGCCTGACCCCTCTCTCAGGACAGAACCTCTTCCTGACACCCAGCCTGACCCTCCCCTGTCACAGCTTCATGCCATTCCCTCAGGTTCTGTCCCTGGTCCCCACAGAGAGGAGATCAGCGCCTGCCCCTTGGCTGCCCCTCATCAGGAAGCCACAGACCATCATGAGGTCTCCCCTCAGCCTCCTCTTCTCCAGGCTGAATAAACCAAGGTCTTCAGCCTCTCCTCATAAGATTTCTCCTCCAGACTCTTCCCCATCCTTGTTGTCCTGCTCTGGACACACCAGTAGTTGTATGTCCCTCTTGTACTGTGGAGCCCAAACCTGCCCCCAGTGCTCAAGGTGAGGCCGCCCCAGCACAGTGCTGAGCAGGACAATCCCCTCCCTGGCCCAGCTGGCCATGCCAAGCTGGATGGACCCCAGGGTAGGGTTGGCATTTTTGGAAGAGCCTTGGGAAGCTGGTCTTACCTTCACACAAGGAGCACTGAGAGCTGCAACCTCCTTGAGAAGATTTATAAAGCAATTTCATCTGATGGGTCCCACCAGCTGGTTTTGTCTCATGTCCTGTGCTCTTCTTCCACAGCAAGCGTTGGCAGAAAGGGATTCCTCAGAAACAGCTCCTTCTCTTCAAGTTCAGAGCCTACCTACATCTCAGGAAGGTTTTATACAGTCAGACTCTTATGCTGCATCTAAGGGTGGTGGAAAAACAGACCTAAGAAGGCTAATGACTCCATATGGGTTTCATGAGCAGTCAGAGCCTGGATGGTTGCTGTGTTTGATTGTGCTCAGCAATGATGTTACGTCTTCTGAGACTTATCGACACTTGCTTGTCATCTTGTTTGTTCTTCGCTGTTGGATGAGGTCATTGGCTGACTAATTTCAGTATAGATTTGAATCTAGGATGAAAACTCCACATGAAAACTCTGATTTTAATCAGGTCTTCATCCCCTCTCCCTCCTCTTCCCTGGGCTGCAGCGGGTGAAATGTCGCTGGTCCTCGGTTCCTGCTTGTGGGCGGCAGACTGAAGGGATGGGGAGATGGCACTGGAGACAGGAGCCACTCCTGGCTCTGCTGTGGTGCCAGGGTCCATGGTGTAGCTCACTAACAGAAGGTGCTTGCAGCCTCTTTTCTAAAGAGGTGCTGAAGCTCATGTTTGTAAACCTCAAAGCACCAACTCAGCTGTGTATGTCATGGGTGCTCACAGACTCTCAGGATACCTTGAATGCCACTTGTGGGGTTTCCATGTGACCTCACCAGCAGTCAGAGAACACCTCCAGCCCACAAAGCCCATGTTTTCCTTTCCCCAGGCAGCCACACCTCCAGGAAAGTGCAGATGTCCCCAGGCACAGGCTGAGGGCACTGGTGGGGCTGGAGAGCCCATGAGTCCTCCACCAGAAACACCAAGCCCAGGGCTTACCCTGCCCCAACAAGCTCAGCATCCTGCTCCTATCAGCAGTCAGTTTGCACCAAAACCACTGTGCAGAGGTTAGCAGGCAGAGGAGAGGACAAGGGGAGAAAAACACACAGTCAAGTGCTTCACACCTGAAGTAATTGGAGAAAGATCTTGATTAGATGTTAGATCAGTCCAGGCTATGAGCAATAGTCCTCACCAGCTCCTGTAGTTCTTGGTGAACTGGGAGGGGAGAAGTCCTGCCTGGCACCTGTTAGGAGAGAGCCCTGATGGTTTGGTGGGAAGCTGAAGGGTCCAGAGTACAAAATGCACAGCCCCAATGAGGTTTCTGCAGACCTGGAGTTGCTCTCTTGGCTTCTCCTCTCTTGGTGTGTGAGGATTGAGTGGTTTTGAGAACGGGGCTGCCATCTCTGTGGTGGCCATGTCCTTCTGCTGGTGGAAATGCACATACTGCTGCTGTCCTGGGCACGGCTGGAAGGGAACTGGCTGCATCTGAACAAGGGCAGAGCAGTGAGACCTGCTGGGAAACATCAATCAGGAGGCCCTTGGGGCTGTCACCTGTACCTTTGGCTGGTTGGTCCAGCTCCTGAGGCTTGTGTCACACAACCATCCCAGCTCACTTTCCTGTTGCTGGAACATTTAACATAGAGAAAGGAGATCTGAGCCTCTGTAGGCACAGAGATGGGCAGGGGGGTGCTTCATGTGGTGCACTTCCCCCAGCTCACACCTGAGCAAGGAGTGATGAGACCCACAGCTTCTCTTTAGAGACAACTTCAATGTCCTGGACATTTCTCAGAGCTTACAGGGTTTGAACAGGGCCCAGGCTACTGGCTGTAGAGGCAGATGTTGTTAGATGAGAAGGTAACAAACACTTTCTGCAGCAGCACTCACAGAGCAGCCGAGCAGAGGAGCATCTCCTGCCAACCCTGTCCCCAGATGGTGGCCCCAGTGATGTTTCAAGTGCCTTTTTTTCAAACCTTTGCCAAGGTTTCTCCTGGCAGCCCTGTAGGTGCCATAAACCACTGGGCTGCTACAGTTTGAAATATAAATACTGGGTGCAGTAAAATAGTAACCAGGCACCTGCAGGCAAGCTCCAGTTACAACAACGGGGTCCAGCTGCCACCCCACACCCTGCCCCAAGGACAGGGCTACAGCCTTGCAGATCAGGGACAAACCAGCCCCTTCCCACCTGAACCCTTGGCCCTAATTCAATACAGCACAGGTGCCATCACTTCACCTTAGAGCTGCACTTAAGCCCAGGCCCATCCCTGGGGATAGGGGTCTTCTAGCAGCTTCAGACCTGCAACTAGGTGGGTATCTGAAGTGGTTTCTGCTCCCAGTATCTTTCTCAGAGCTGAGGTAGTCCTCAGAACAGTAGTGTTGTATGTTATCTGGCTTCTTCTTTCCCCAAAGCCCTTTTGGCACCCCATGAGCTGAGCATACAGCCCTCTGTGTCAGCAGCTCCAGCTTTCCTGTGGTGTGGCTGCACGTGAACATCTCATCTGCAAAGGACAACTGAAGGTCTTCCCTCACAGTAAGTTGGTGGGGCTTTGTACCAGGGCAGCAGTTTCCCAAGAGGGGGTTTGTGTATTGGCAGTACTGTGCTGTGTTGGTGGAATCAGGTTAATTAACCTTTCTGGTGGGTCTAATAAGGACTGGGGACCACTTTCTCTCATGTATGTTCTGGTGGGGGTTGATCCCTTCTCTCCAGGCAGTGCTTGACTGTGGCTCTCGATGCTGGAGCTCTCTCTGAGGTTGTGACCTTTGGTACAAGAGGTGGCTTGTGGTGATGCTGAGATCCAGCCTGCTCAGGGCTTGGCATGGTGCCACCTCAACAGATGGGCCTGAGCAACCAGAGATGAGTGTGGGCCTCAGGGGCTGGACTGCCCTGGGTGCCTCTGGAGGGAATGCCCCCATGGGAGTGCGGGCAAGCCTTCCCCTTTTATCTTTGTGGAGGAAGAGGAGCTGCTTGGGCTGAGCCTCTGCAACATCCACGTGGTTTGGTTGAGTTCTTTCAGTGCGGGCTGCTGTTGTATTAAACTATGGGATGTTGGTCCTTGGTGGAGGAGGTACTGATGGTCTATCACCTCTAGTGCTGCTGATACAGAAGATGGTGGGTTTGGGGCAGAGTGTCATGGGAGAGTGTGTGGTCCTTGTGAGGAAGAGCCCAGAAGTGCCAAGCTTTATCTGAAATAATATTTTGAGATTCATGCAACTGCAAGAAGCCAATTGGTGTGTGCTGACCTGCCTACAGACCTCTGGGGTTCTGTCTCCATGTGACAGCTGTTTCCCAGTAAGTGTGTGTATGCTGCTGTGATTGCTAAGCTGGGAAATAGCTGCATGGGTGCTTAGAGACCAGAAAGCACTCGTGAATGGCCTAGGGACACTGGTCTTAAAACTTCCCTGAATTAATGTTCTGCCTCAAATCCATCAGGTTTGGCTGAAATAGAGCATCTGTCTAGAAAAAGAACTGCTACCCAAATATTATCAGAAGCCTCTTCTGCATCCTTCCTGCCTGTGACCAGATTCTCTCTGATTGAACCTTTTTAAGCAGCACAGAGCAAGTTCCCTCAATCTCACAACAGGTTGCAGTTGCCTCTCTCTGTTATCTCCATGTTTCTTCTCTAAAATCCCATGAAAAATAAAACCAAGGTGATTCAATAGGACACTGTTAAATAGACTGGGGTTAGTTACAATGCATTGTTTTTAATATTTATTAACCATCAGCCTCTTATCCCATTTGGAATTAAACTCAGGACTTGGGCCAAGAATAATGTGGAACATCTCCCTTGTCTTTAAATATTGACCCAACATATCTGTCCTCTGTGGTCCCCTGGACCTTCCCCTCTGAGCAGGATGTTTTGCAGAGCAAGAGCAGCTTTGGGAAAGTCAAAGGCAGCTTTGCCGACAGTCGTGTTTCACTCTAATATATTCCTGTGTTATCTTGTGCAGTAGAAGGGTTTCAGGGTTTGTCTCCATTCTAATAGCCTACCTGGCTTTTTTCCAAATACAGAACACTTCTGACTCTTCACCATTAGCCTTTCATTGTGATTAATAGCAGACACACATCAGACACGTCATCTTTGGCTGTACCATTTCCTTAAAAATAACTGTCCTTTGAACTGCCTCAGTTCTGCTAGTTAGAGATCCTACCGTGTCCTTCTCCTTGATTTGTGACTTCTTCCCTGAATTTGGTGTATGTTACTGTCTCTCTTTAATTTGTGATTTATTTTTTTTTAATTTCTTGCTGCTTTTACTCTCTTTGCACACTTCTCTGCAATGCTGCGCCATCATTATGGAAACATAATTATATATTTTACACTGGCCTGGTCTAGATAAAATTATTTTCAGGGCTTGCAATTATCAGTCACAATTTTTTTGACCAAAGTTTCTTCCTAAGTTGACTTTTCTTCTAATTGTTACCGAGCTGGTGAAGAGCAATGCTGTAAAATGCATCTCTGGCAAGTGCAGCCTCGGACCTCATTGCATGGGCACAAAAGATGAGTCTTGGGAGGACAGCAGAGGAAACACCTGCCTGTGCCACAATGGCTACTTGCAGCATCTGGGTGAAGGCTGCAGTTATTGCCTTGCTCTGAGCACCCTCATCGAGTCCTGGGACTCCCTGAGAGCTCCTGCAGATGTTTGCACCCCGAGGATGCAGCCTTTGCCCTTGCTGCAGCAGGGAGCCCTTCCCGGGCAGGGGGGTTCAATCCTCTCCCCTCCCAGTGTGAACTGGGAGCTGTGCTTTCAAAACAGCTTTGGGTTTGGATGCTCACCTTGATTTGAATGCCCAAAGGGCTCTTTGATAGAGCCTCTTTGCAACCTAAGGAACCCAAACACCCTCAGTAATTAAGGATGTGCAATTAGGGGTGGTTTTATTTGTACCTGTCATCTGGGCTGCGTTTATCCTGTTGGAAGACCGTGGATGAGATTAAGCTCGGGTGGGTTTGGATCCTACTCTGGGCATGGGACTCTTAGTGGGAGCTCAGGCTGTGGCTGAGCTCTAGGAGGGGATGGAGCAGGGTGAGAAAGTGTTGCACCCCAGCCAAATTAGTGTTTTATATCTGCAGTCACCTTTAACTTTACCATTTTCTTGCCCATGGAGAGGTGAACACTCTGTCCTGGCTGTGTCGCTCTCCAAGCCCTCAGCGTCTCTTATTTTCCCTCCCCAAGCAGAGAGGTGTCAGGCTTTAAGGTGAACAGCTCCAGAGAGAAAGCAGTGACGAGACAGAGCATTACAGTGAGGACATAACTGCTGATGTATTTACAGCTGTGCTGCTTCCTCGTTGCTCCTATGATGCAGATGAAAGTAAAACTGGCAGCCGCTCCACGCGACGCAGATCGCGCGCCGCGGCGGCCCCGCAGAGGTATCTCATGTTCAGCCGTGGTTATGAGAGATGCTGCTGCCAAACCATGTTTTCCTCTCTGTGTGGCTTGACAGAACATTGTGTTTAACCTCAGACTGGGTGGGATAAAACACAGTTCTCTGTCAGGGTGAGAAATTCATGTTTTTTGTCTGCACCTAAACTCTGTCTTCCAGTCTTTAACCGTGGGCACTGCCACTGTGTGGACAGGTGGGATGTTTTCAAGGGGACACAGGAGCCTTAAATCTTGATCCACTTAATCTGAGTTAGGTTCCTAGCTCAAGTGACAGTTTTGAATTTATGAACCTAAACCATTTCAACACACTTTTAAAGTGTCTTCCAGTCCCTAAGGGAAAGCCCTCGCAGTGGTTTGCTGATCAGCTTGGCCCACATCTGCTCATACCCAGATGTTGCCCCAGCATAGAGCAGACTGTTGGCTACCAAGTGCTGCATACATGTTCAAAACACTCTGTAGAGCCCTGTGGGGGTTAATGTGTAACAGGGCTCTCGGCTCAGCATCTCTGAAAGATGTCCAAGGCAAACCCATCCCCAGCCCACGGCTTTCCCATATGGAGAAGGAGAACAGGGGCCCAGCTCCATCCCGCGCGGTCCATGTATGGAAAAGCTCGAGGGTTGGGATGGTCTCTAGTGCAGCTCCCCAGTATAACGGTGTAATAATTAACAACAGCCTCTGTGGTTACATGGCACCTTCTGAGAGTCTCACAGCACTTTCCAGGCCTGCTCCCCTCAGACACACGACGTGGGGTCCAAGAGCCCCATCTCGATAGATGATCTCCTCGGGGTGGGTTTGTGGCATGGAAGACTCGTTGTTCGTGCTCTGACACGTCTGTTTGGGAAATCAGATCTGTGTTTCTGCTGGGTGCCAAGAGGCAGGAGCTGTTGAGAGGGCTGCATGGGCCAAGGCTTGAGCAATGCTTTTTCGGCATCTCTTTAGTGTTGACTCTAAATCTGGCCCCGCTGAGTTGCTGCAGGAAAGAGCCTGGTAGATAACATGATCTAGCTGCTCCCAGCCTGATGAATAATTAGCTGCTTGTACACTGAGCTGAGTGTGATGCCTTCTTCTGCCTGCAGCCTTCCTGAGGTGGTTTGATTCCAGGGCCTCCTCCAGGATGGTGCAGAGCAACCCCCAAGCCCCCTAAGGAGCTTTGTTTGGGGGCTGCAAGAACAGCTGCTGTGGGACAGCTGGGAGACGCCCGGAGCTCCTGGGCCCTCCATATGGATGCTCTTGACCTCTAAGGCCTCAGAAACTCCATGTGGCTGCTGGGGACACTGGAAAGGGTCAACCCCTGCCCTGCACCCCCGACAAAGGAGGGTTTGGTAGATGCAGCCAGGGCTGAGCAGTGAAGGGGTCTTAGAGGGAGACCCCTTAGAGGGTTGCAAGCAACCACTGTTTGTCAGGGATGTGGATTCCAGCGCAGCAAAACTCACTTGTAAACGTGGGATGAAACCAGCCAGCTACATTCACAGCCCTCTCCTGGTGCCGGGGAGATGGGGCTGGATGGGTTGAACGGGGGATCCGGCCGCCTCCATCCCGGCGAGAGGCTCTTGCAGCTCACCCGGGCGGTGCGGGGTGACTTTGAACCCCCTCCGCGTCCCCAGCAGCTTTGTTATCGGTGCTATTGTGGGGCCGGCGGAGCCAATCCCCGCCAGCCCCGATTCAAAGTCCAGGTGCCAACCAACTTGAACTCTCCAGCATCCCCGCCGTGAAGCAATTATTCCCCCAGACACGTTCATTGTTCTCCTTGCACCATAAATTGTGAATGAATTAAACATGCACCTACCACTATGCACCGCAGCTGTCAGGGAAAATAACACACAAATATCACACGGGGCCGGATCCTGCTCCCACTCCTCTCCCAGGAAGGTTTCCTGCTCGCAGGGAAAGAGGCAGCAGCAGCCAAGCTCCCTGGAGCTGATATTTTCTTTATGGTGAGGCCAAATCTCTCTTCTCCCTTGCAGCAGGGCAGGACCATCTCCATTGGATTTGATGCTTTATTTGTGGCTTGGTGTGTTGGGTTGGTTTTTTTTCTTTTGGCCACGTTTATATCACTGCTGCACAGAGGGAAAATGGCCCCTGAGCTTCATTTCCAGGACCCAACTTCCACCATGTCCTACTTAGGACACAAAATCCTGCTGTGGGTGTAGGAGTATTGCTTGGGGCTGGTAGGGATAAACCCACTTAAAGTCCCTGTGCCACTGGCAGCAGGGTGCCTGCCCTGAAGCTCCTCTCCTCCCAGCCCTGATGCAGAGGTGCCAGGCTCACCCCTGTGAGCATCCCAGGATGTGCTGGGGGATTTCATCTTAGGGACAACTGGAGAGGGAGCTCACAGAAGGGTAACTCAGGGTGTCTAACTTCATCTTACAGTGCTGGGTACTTATATAAATACACTTTCCTAATGAGAAGTATGGGGGGTGGGTGTTTATTTTCTAATCTCTGTTCCATGTCCATCGAGCTTATAGAGCTGGGAAACCCCCCTGGCACGTTGGCAGATAAATTCCCCAATTGTCCCTCCTCCAGAGGGGGGACCTGGGACTGGCAGTACCTTGGGGTACGAGCAGGGATTCACCAGACAGGATTACAGAGGGGGCTTTTCTTCAGCCCAGGAGCGGGAGGTTTGTCTGCATTTCTCTCCTTGCGCCGCATCTCCAAGGAGGTTTTCACTTTCTAAGAAGGATGTTACCCACTGAGCTATTCATAGCAGTTAAATGAGAAAAGGGGTTAATAAAATACATGCTAGAAAAAAGAAAATAAGATTAGAAGGACTGATGTTTTGGCTGTGAGGCCTTCTGTGGGCTGTGGAGAGAAAAGGGGAGGGGGGGGGGAAGGAACAAGATTATTATTTTCTTTTCTCTAGCTCAAAGAACTTCATGGCCAGAGTGGCACCACTAATCCAATTTTCCTTCTAACAAGTATTTTATCAACACCTCTTTCTTTTTCCCCCCCCTTCTGTTCTCCCATAGCGTCTCTACGCTGGGATATGATTAGTTGTCTTCACATTAAACTTCCAAGTACGTGGTGCCTGGGCTCTGCAGCGGAGCTGGGGGGGGCTGGGGACCCCCACACACACCCCTGCACATCCTACCCATGCACAGGCAGTCGTTGCACTTTTGGGCACCTGGTTTTGCCTTGGGGACCACAGGACAGTGTCCCTTGCAGGGGATCAGATGGCAGCGCCACTGGAAGCAAACAGCCGCCTTTCCGAGGGAGTCGGTGTTTTGCAAGGTGTTACTCCAGGGTTGTTTATTATGGACGTGTTTTCCCTTTTATCCAGGGATTTGCCAACTCTTTGGAGTCACAAAACCTGGCTGCAGGCTCGTGAAGGGTGGCTGTGCCTCTCGTCCCTCCTGCCCCTGCCGTTTCAGGGGGACCACAGGAGGTTTCACACGGTCCCAGTTTCCCACCCTCCCCCAGGCAAGGAGGATTTTGTTGGGATCATCCCCTGCTCTTTCAAGGACACCAGAGATGAGAGATGTGGTTTAAGTGGTGGGTCAAATATCAGAGTGAGGAGAAGTTGTAGTAGGAGCAGTTTGCTCCAGTGTGGTGTCCTGGGGGGTTTTGGGGCAATACATTAGGGGAATGGGTAAAACAGGGGTGGGGAAGTTCATAGGATCCCAGAACATCAGGAGTTGGAAGGAACCTCCAAAGATCATCTAGTCCAAAGATCATCTAGTCCAACCCTCTGCTTGAGCAGGATCACCTAGATTAGATCACACAGGAACGTGTCCAGATTGGTCTTGAATGTCTCCAGAGAAGGAGATTCCCCAACCTCTCTGNCCCTCCATCTCCTCTTCTCTGAGCTCAAGAGCCCCAGCTCCCTCAGCCTGTCCTCAGAAGGAAGGTGTTCCATCCCTTCATCATCCTGGTGGCCTTGCTCTTGTGAGAAAAAGGAAAAGAGCTGGTGTAATGGATGGTGCTGGAGGAGGAGTGGGTGGGGGACCATCAAGAACTATTTATCTTGGGTGAGGGAGAATATTAATTAAAGCTTTAGAAGGACCTGATTGATCATCATTAGCCTGTGCCATCTGTCTGGCTGTGGGAAACTTCCCTGCTTTGGTAGGACAAGGGGGATGGATTGAAGCTGGAGGGGGGAAGGGTCAGGTTGGAGATCAGGGGAAGTTCTTCATGGAGAGAGTGGTGAGGGGCTGGAATGGGCTGCTCAGAGAGGGGGGGGATGCCCCAAGCCTGGAGGTGTTCAAGGCCAGGTTGGATGGGCCCTGGGTGCCCTTGTCTAGCTGCAGGCCTGGAGGTTGGTGGTCCTGCCTGTGGCAGGGGGGTTGGAACTCAATGGTCCTTGGGTTCCTTTCCAACCCAGACCAGTTAGTGGTTCATGGAAGTGTGATGGGTCTGGGATGGCGAGAGGTCCTGCAGCTCCAGGCACTGCTCCTCTGAACATTGGTGGCACTGTTTTCCCCTTTCTCAAGGATTAAGAGAGCTGGTCCCCTCCCTGCAAGGTTTCCCAGAGTCTGGGTGAGAACCTGGGTTGGGGTTTGTCCACCCATGGGTCCAGCAGGCACTGGGGCAGCTTTTGCCTGGATCCAGCCCCCAGGGAGGGGGGAAAAAGCCCTGTGTGCTTGGAGTGGGGCTTGGTGCAAAGAGCAGATCAGGATGGTTTAGAGCAAAGAGATCTTCTCTGTGGTATTTGACTCCATCCTTTGATACAGTGAGCTGTGAACAAAGATATTAAGTAATAATCATAATGCAAGAGGGTACATGGCTACAGCCAGCCCCGTGCTATGGGATGGGGCTCAGCCTCTCCATGGGATGAGCCCCAGCTCCCCACATGCAGCCGGTTGGGATTTCCAGCAGCTGAGGAGGCTCCCCAGGAGCTGGGCTGAGCCCTGATCCAGCATCCAGGTGCTGATAACTGGCCAAGCATCTGGAGCAGGGATGAGTGGCCCCCATTCACCACCATCATTTTGGGATTTCTGCTTAGCCAGGAGTTCAGTTGGGACAGGGATCCTCCAGGGGTCAAGCACGATGGAGGTAGAGGAGCAGTGACCCACAGTGGCTCGGTGCAGGGCGAAGCCATCTTGGGGTGTTCCCATTTGTTCCTAATCCTTCTTGGCACTTGGCTTCACTAGAAAATTAGACCATGTTGGAACATGACTGTGGTTCAGCCTGTGAATTGCTGGGATGAGGAGGACAGGTCAGCAGTTAAGTGCAGGCAGGCACGGTCACGCTCAGCGTAACGTCAGGTGATGGGAGTTAATCCCACGATTCCAATGGGATTTGCTTGGATGACGTAATTCCATCCAACTGCAATGTTCTAGTCAAATTTGGGGTTTGATGGGGAGTCAAATGTTCTCCAAAGAGGAGTCTCCAATTCACACCCTTTCCTCCTCCCTGGCAAAGCTGGAACTCCTGGGCTGTCTTGCAATTTTAAGAAGCTGTTTGGTTGTAATAGAGGGTTTATTGGGTTCTTCTTAATGGCCAGCTCAGTTTTCTTGGGAAAACCCTTCCTGCCAGTTCTTTTTCAACTAATTTGATGCACAAAGACCAACACAACCCCATTTAACCAGCAACCAACCACCTGGTCTGGGCTGTGGCAGCAGGAGCATCCTTCTGGAACGCCTCAGCAGCCAGCCGTGCCCGTCATCGCTCCACAAGGCTCGGCCAACCACGTCTTGCTGAGCTGCCCTCAGAGGTTTCCCCATCCCAGATGTGATGTCCCCAGATCTGGTGTCACCTCTTTCCCCAGACCTCCTGGCCTGCTCCACGGCAGGGCAAGGCTCCCGTGGTAGCACTCCTTTGTATCCCGTGGAGGCTGTCATTAGCGTTTCTCAATCAACGCTTTCTCATCAGTGACTGGGGCCAGTGGGAGCTTTGAATGAAGGTGGAGCCAAGCCAGAACAAGATCTTCTCCTGAAAAAAATTATAATGAAAGCAATAATGGCTGGGTCCTTGAGCAATGCCTGCCTAGGACAATCGTTGTCTGGAGGCTACCTTAATTACGAAACAGTGTTCTCAGCCTCGGGCCTCGGGATCTCGGTGCCTTCACTCTGTCTTGAGCAATATTTTATTGCTATTGTCCTCAACCTATTTCATATGGAGTTCAGAGTATCTGAAAGTTACATGGAATGAATGTTTGCTTTCTATTCTATTTGCACACATTTCCTGTATTATTTTTTATATTTTTTTTTATCAGTATCTGAAAGCCTAAAGCTGGGATTATCTAAAGGATTATAGGAGAATTAGGTACCCAAAGCCAATTGATTTTTCACTGTGAATTAGCCAAGCGCATTTGGAGGGCTGCAGACTTTGGTCTGTGCTCGTGGTTTGAGGTCTACCTTGTGCCTTCTCAGCAAAGAGACCTCAGCACCTCTCAGGTGGCCTTAAGAAGGTGCCAGAGCAGGAGCAGTCAGTAAGAAACTGCAGGTACGAGGAGGTAGACGTGGCCCTGAGACATTAAACTGCCTTTGAAAATCTCCTTCTGTCTCCCTCGGGCTCTTTTGAGAACGCCACTCTAACTTACCATCAATTTTGATAATTAAGCAGTGATTTAATTTTAGAGTAACAATAATTGTCAACATTTTTTCCAACCCAAGCACCTCAAATTAGACACGCAGACCCAAAGGTTGGCGCCGGATCAAAGCGGGGCGCTGTGATTTTTGGAGATGCCGAGCACACGCAGCTCTAGCTCCACGGTGGTGTGGGTTGCTGAGGACTTCAGAGAACCAGGCCATTTGGACTTGATCCCCTGCCAAGCTCAGCACGCTCTACAAGCGTTTCAACACCTCGCTTTAGGCACCTCGGATTAAAAGAGAGAAGAATTGGCTGGGAGTATTGCACTGAGGTTTTTTTTTTCCCTGACGGGGTGAAAGTGGCGGCTCGCTGCCTTTCTGCAGGGGAAAGTGACAAGGGATGTCACCAGCGTCCTCAAGACCAGGACAGCAGCCAGGTCAATCCTCTGAGACCCTTCCCTGGGCCTGCCTTTCCCCTAAAAACAGGTCTCCTGAGTGCCTGGCGTGGGTTTGGGGAACTGTTGGGGAGCATGGTGGCTGTGAGGACCTTTGGGGTCCTGCAGGTGGCAGAGATGCTGGGCAGAGCCCCGCGTTGCCAGGAAGGAACCACCCCCATCCTGCTTCCAGGGTCCGCTCGCCTTGGGGTGGGGGGTCACGGCTGGGGACCCCAGCGCTGAGGATCGGCAGGGTGAGGCCGTGGCAGACATCAAAGCCGCCATGAAGCCAATACTTTAATCGCATCTCCGCGCCTTTGATGAGGGCTTCACCTCGCCGTGCGCTCCCACTCCCGGCCCCACCCGCAGTTAGTGCTCCTGCCTTATTTTTAGCAGCGATTTGGAAATGGCTGGGGCTTATTTTCTCTTTCTTTCTTTCCCCCCCTTTTTCTTTTCCTCTTTTTTTTCCTCCTTTTTCTCCCTTTTTTTTTTTTTTTAAAGCTCGGGGCACAGTGTCCCTGCCAGCCCCCCCAAACCCCCAGCCAGCCGCTAAGGGAACATTCACACCTATTTTCCTTGCCTTGTCTCCCCTTTATTCTTATGAAGCTCTCATTGATTATTGCCCTTAAATTCCTCAGTCCGGTCATAGATAAAAGGATAACCACTTCAAAGCAAAGTGTTAAGAGTTTAACCTCGAGCTAAAAGAGTGGACAACAAGGTAATTGAGGGTAATAACTGATCACAGACCTACTTTCAAAGGCACATGCAAGCCTCACTTTCAGATGGCTTTAATTTTATTAACATTTGTAGCAGCTCTAGATGCTTTTGAATCATTACAAACTTCAAAGCTTGAGGTAACACTCCAAATGGAGAACCTGACACCAGGTTTTTTGTTCAGACCCACATCATATTGATAGTCTCTGTTGCAAGCATGTAACATCTCTTCTCAAACTATAAAAACCCAGATGAAAAAAAAAAATATTGCCGATAGAGAAGATCAAAGCCTGAACCTCCCTTTGAGTGATCCCAAAGAAGTCAAAACAGAAAACAACATGGAAATAGAAATGTATCTATATTATTCCAGCTATCTTTACCCATATTTAAACTTGAGGTGGATGGATAATTGCTCCTGGGTTTTATCAAGCTATTTGGCTCATCATCCATTTCTCTTTGGGTGTTTGGAGCCGTCCCTTTTGCTCTGCATGTGTCACAGGATCCCAGAATGTCAGGAGGTGGAAGGGACCTTGGAAGATCATCCAGTCCAACCCCACCCCCTGCCAGAGCAGGAATGAGGCATCTAAACCCCAAAGTGTGGAAATAGCACAGAAAGGAGCAGCCCTGACTCAGCTGGGAGGGGAGCCACGCCATGTAGATGTAAAAAGCCATTCACAAACCCAGAACACATAGACTGAAATCACAACTGTAAGAACACCCGGAGTCCTCCCATCTCCCACCCCTGATAGTTGTAAAAAACCCCAAAACATCAGTAGGTGTCAAGCTGTGTCGCTGTGGGGCGTGCTGGTGGTCACCCTGGTCACCCTGTGTGTGCCCGGTGCCATGTCCCGCTGCTCCCGGTCCTGGGGCCGCACGGTGAATCAGCCCGAGGAATCGATCCAGGGTATAAATAGCCCTTTTCTTTGTCTATGGTTTGTGTGGAGGAGGGTTATTTTTAACCGGGTGAGCTCCCTGAGCTAATGCCCGAAGCATTCACAATGAAGGGGGTGGCCCGAGGAAACAGACTGTCCCTGCTGCCAAAAAATACATCCCGCTCCCCTCGCTGCCGCTTCGGGATGGTGTCAGGGCTCCTGGCGACTTCGAGTAGCCAGGGAGAACCTCCACAGCTGCCTCAGCTTCCATAAAGTCATCCAGAGGGGAAAAAAAGCCCTTGGATTTATTTATTGTTTTATTTTTTCCCCATTTACTGGTTCATGGTGGTGCACAGCAGGTTTTATACTGGTCTGATCCTTTCCTCCCGATTCACATCAGTGTCGCAGCAGAGAGAAGTGTTAGGTGGGTAGTTTGTTTCCAGGCACTCCAGCACAAAGGGATGTGTTTGCATCCAGGATATTTAACAGCATCTCAGCTGCTGAACGGGGCTGTGCCAGTGGATCCCACCACAGTGGATCAAAACCCTCCAACAGCTCTGGCTTGGAAGTGCCGAGCCAAACCCTCGGTGTCTCTGGACACAGTGGCTCTATTAAACTGCTGAAGGCAGGGGCTCTATGCTGATTAACCCCAGGCATCTGGCCCACAGGTTTTTGCCATTTTACTGGTGTGGCAGGTGACCATCCCTGGTGTTGTCTGGTGTCAGGTATATTGCACGAGTGTCTCATTATCCAGGTTCACTCCCACAGCAGACACGAGTGTGTGTGACCCTGTGTTAAGTGTGTGCTTTGAAATGTGTTAAATAACGTGGGGGTCAGCCTGCACCACGTTCTTCAGGGACTGAAATCAATTTAATACAAGCTGTTCTCTCTGTTCTCCTGCTCAGTGAGCACCTGTGTAATGAAAGGACAATGGTGTATTGGTGAAATCTACAGAATTTATGTTATTGTCTAAAGTTATGGCTGGAATAACAAGCAGTTATTTCAGCATTTCTGCTGGGCTTTTAATGAGTCTTTTATCAGTTGCATTGATGGGACCCAGTGCTAGAACATGTGTTACAAATGCCCAAGGCCAGCCCTGACTTGCAGACCTGCTCAGAAATCCCTTCCTCTGCTGCCAATTCATTTCTGCCTTGGCCCATTGGAGCTGCCACCCATGTCATGCCACCCCAGGGATGGGCATCCCACTGGCATGTCCCCCACTGGTACCTCCTCCGTGCCTGCCAGTGTTTCAAATCTATCACTGGGGGTGTTGTTAGCGACTTATTTATGGGTCTGGTGTTAACTGCTGCCATTAATGGAACAGAGCTGCCACACAAGCCCCTCCCAAGCTGAGGGCACGCTGCTATCATCTTCATCACGTGTGAATGGCTTTGCTTGGAACCAGTGTTGTGGAAACAGAGCTTTGCACCACTGGAGATGCCCGTGATCCCCATGCCTGTGCCTGGCTGGCTGAATTAAATGAGAGCACTGCCATGATATGTCTCTCCCACTGAAGTGAGTTGGGGATCATGGTCAGCTCTCAGGGAAACAGAGCATCTCCTGGAAGGCATTTGTTCTTCAGAACAAATTCAAGTGCTATGAAAAAGGAGGTGGGGAAGTTGTTGATGATGTGAAAGAGCCAGGAACATGCTCTCAGGATGAAACTCAAGTTAGATTTGTTTTCAAAGGCTAAAACGAAAGGTTTCCTGATGTTAGCTGCACTGGGGAGAAGAGGGAGAAGCCCAGAACCTGGCTTCAGTGACTACTGCAGAAGGGGGGTGTGCATCACCAGCACTCCAGTTTCTCCTGATTTTCAGTGATATAAGGTTCCCAGAGTGTTTTCTAGGGTTCTAGGAAAGGATTATAAATCCTAACTAGCAAAATGAGAAAAGATTAAAATAACATTTTGATGGTCTTTCCCACAGTGTGATTGTTGCCCCATTTTGGGATCCAGTCTGGAGAGAGATTGATCCACACTTACTGAGCTTCCCTTACAGCTATTGAGAAGGGGAAACAAAGATACCAGTATAAATTGTTTCAGTTTTCTTGCAAAGATTGTAGTTGAGGTTCCCACGGTGGGAGAGAACACGTGTTCATACCATCAGTAGGACTCTGGCAGGGGAAGGTATGATCTACTAAAACAAACATTAGATAAATAGGGAGGAGGGGGAGCAGTGCAATCTGCTACGAGATGAAACAGCACTAAAAATGTGCACTTTGTGCTCCTGGGGCAGAAAGGCCCCAACAGAGCCAGGCAAGACTCAAGCACCATCCAGGGATTGGCTCGAGAGCGGGATGGCCCCAGGGCAAGGGATGTGTTTCTGGATGTGGCTGTGCCTGGAGCAGACAAGGGCAGGCAGCAGAGTGGATGTTGTGTCCCAAAAGCACAATGAATTTCTTCTGGTTCTAGAAAATGATGTCAAGAATTGTGTAAATGCTCCCGAGGTGGGAGCACAAATCCCAATGGACATTTGGTTACTGGCTTGGGCAAAGGTGTACAGGAGCAGCGTTTGGGGCTTTTCCTTTGGCTCAGGGCACTGAGGTAGAGCTCAGTGCTCAGCCTGGCTCCATCAACCCAACAGTGGTGGCTTTTGTAAAGGAGAAATCCAACCAAAGGGCATTTGTTGTCTTTTGGGGGACTGTGATGAGTTTTCTGACATGATGGGAAGTCCCATCCCAAAATGTATCTCCTTTTTTTTTTTGGTTTATAATTATCCACCATTCCCCCTTTTAACTAAAAAAAATAATTTCTGCCTTCTGATTCCTCTCCAGTTTTTGTCCCCTCCACCTGATGGATACTGGCAATGTTCTTCTCAGTGCTGTTTCCAGCACAAGAAGGGCTCAGATACAGGACTTGGTTGGGCAACAATTTGTGTGCTGGAAACTCCAGGGACTTTGAGGGCCAGGTCTGCACCCGAGGACCCAGTGGGTGATGTGGGGGTGAGAGTCTTTCTCCATGCCAAGTCTCCTCCCTCCAGTCTGTGTTTCACACCTGGAAATACAGCCATCCTTAAATAAAACCCAAATGTGGCTTTTACAGCCTCAGGACCGGTCCATGGAGCTCGTGAGCAGCAGGGTGGAGACATCGTCCCGCTCCTGACAGCACCACAAGGGCTGGAGTCCCAAACCCTTCCCTATCCCCCTGATACTGAGAATTGAATAGACAGGCAGAAACAAACAAAACAGGTATAATTTCAGGGTGCTCAACTTTGACAGCACACCTAAAAATAACTGTGCATAAAGGGTTTGGGTTTTCTTTTTCCCCTGGAAGTGAAGAATTTTCTTTGACTTTGTGATCTCAAAGTTTTCCACTAGTCAGGAAAGCCTTTTCATCATAACTGTTGTCTCTCCTCCTGCTTTTTCCATTATCACCATCCTTTAAGGGCTGTGTGGATCAGGATATTTGGGTCCTGCTCCATGTGTGGGATGCCCAGTAGCAGGCAGCACCCAAACGTGCAGAGCCGAGCGAGCAAGCACCCTCGAAGGGTTAAATTTCATGCCGCAGCTGCAAAGCCCAATTTCTTTATTTCCTGTTAATGACATTATTGCCTACATAAAACCATTGAAACATGTTTCTTTCATTTGTTTAATTTCAAATTCTGAGCACACTAGCTGGAAACTATGTTTAATAGTTAAACTCAAAACATTTGGATTTCCTTTCCTCGCTGAGATTTGCAGTGAGCACACTTCATACTTAGTTGAGTTTTTAAGTAACCATTTTTACACAGCTATAGAAGCCAGCCAGAAGACAAAAAGGATTATATTGCAGAATCAAATCACATCAGTTCAGGCTAGTAACACATCATATATTTCACTTCCTCCACAGTTGTGCCAAGATACCATCAGACCCGACGCGTTACCAAGCTGGCCATGTTCTCTTGCAGGAGCATCCAGCCTTTGCAGAACGAGAGCCAGCACACCCTGCTTGCTCTGTGCATGCAGAGGGACCTCCCTGAGCATGCATGGAAAAAATGTTCCTGTTTCCATGAAAAAAAAATGGGTGGAATCTACTTCAGGCCTTGGTAGCACTGATCCTCCCATCACCTCCCCATGTTTCTCCTCCATCCTCCTGCTGAACCTCGTGTGTCAGGTTCTTGCTGCCAAGTGGTCCCCAGGCAGGGGTGAAGTGGGAGCATGGAGTAGGTGGGATGTGCATGTGGTGGATCCAAACAGTCTCAGATTTGAAGGGAAATCCTTAAATCTGATCCCTCTTGGCAGATGAAGTTCCAAACTGCCAGTGACGTGTTATCTGTTGGTGCCTTGAGAAAAATGCCTCAAACTCTGCAAGGAGCAGGGGGCATTTAGCCCTCCCAGGGTGATGGACCCTCACAAGCAGTTGTGTAAAGCTTGATGTCTCGTGTGGTTGAGTGTCTAAAAGTCACTTTGTAAGCACTCACTGGATTAGTGTGTGGAGATCCCCAGTGCAAACTGGGCTTTAAACCACTTTGGGTTCAGGTTCTCCTTGGCACGTGTATGCCATATATGCAGCAATCCCAGAACCAGCATTAGGCCCAGCAGTAGCAGTGAGCAGAGATGGAGCAAGGAGGAATGTGGCCCTGAGTAGGACTCTCCAAGGAGCCATTACCCACTCCTGCCACAAGGACCACACTCAGTACCTCTGCTGTGGCATCACAGTTATGTGCCCAGCAGCCAAAGCAGCCCACAATCCTCCATCAGAAAGTCTGTATTTGACTAGAAAATGTCATCAGGCATTAAAAGTTACCTTCAAGGGTGAAATGTGGGTTCTGTGTCACCTGTGAAGAGCTCAGCTCCTAGGACTAGAGAGTACACAGCATACCCTGCACCCCCTGCTCCCATCCCAGTGGCATGTGCCCACCACAGTGGCTGCCCACCAGAGACCTTGTAGACCTGGTGTTCTACCAGTGACTCAAGAAGCTCATGGAGAAAGCAATGCCAACCATGAATAGAGAGGAAGGGCCTGTGGAAAAAAGAAATAAGTGGTGGGAATTTGGTCATAAACATCCTCCTTCGCCTCTTTTTGCTCCCACCCTCCTCCCAATCACTATTCCGTGCAGGTGAAGGAACCAGTGCAGAAATGTTAATAGATAGCAAAGTGCTTGTGTGTGTTTTATCAGCTCTCATGGAACGGTTAATGCTGATACCGTGCCCCTTTTAAGTCTCAAAAATCTGGCCAAGCGTGTGCAGATAGCAGGGAGTGCACTGAACAAAACATCAAGGAGAAAAGTCTGCAGGGGGGAATGGAAATGTTAAAAGGATTATAGGGAAGAGAAAATGTATCAGACTTATCTAGCAATACTCAGTAACAAAAGTATGTCAGTTTATGAAATGAACTTCAAATCCCATAAAACTAATTGTGTGTTTTCTTGTCTTATTTTTGAGTCTCTCTGGCAGTGTTGGGGGGAGTGGGGGGGTGTGTGTTCCCCACACTGCATGTGGATAGTACCCTGTGCTTGCAGTATGGAGAGAGCTTATAGAGCCAGTCGGTTTTATACCTCTTAAACTAATGATGTTAAAGTAGATTAGAAAGAAAAAATGAAAAAGAAAAAAAAAAAAAAAGGAAGAACAACTTCAAAGGTTCACATGTGGGTTGCAAACCTCTCATGTCTTCTGTATACAGGGCCTTCCTCTTATTTTGATCAAGACTGTTCCCAGCACTTCTGTTGAAATACTTGCAAGCCTTTGATCTTGTTATCAACATGACCACCAGTGAGAGCGCCGCCGCTTGCTGAGCGTATGACAGAGCGGGTGACGTCAGTCGTCCTCTCTGACTAACACCGCTTTGGGGCTTAGCTCACTGTCACACAGGTCTTCCTTGGGACCCCGAGGAGTCTTCCTGCTGGGAAAGTGACTTGTGCCCTGAGGCCTCAGCCCACCGTGGCTGTGCATTTTGCCAGGGTAGGGGGTGAAATAGAGCTGCTTACCCTCTTCTTGCTTTGCTGGGGA
>VXBZ01011934.1:0-14673 GCA_013399135.1 Heliornis fulica
TTCAAGGCCAAAAGAATGAATTAAACAGCCTTTCAGTATAGAAATTATGATGATATTTGATCTTTAACCACACTAAATCTTTGGGGTGCCTTTCTACAGTAAAAGCAAGAAAATGTAAATGAATTCAAGTCAGATGAAAATCTTTGATTATACAATGCATTAGTCAGATCCACACTTAGATTACAGTGATCAGTTCTGGTCATCACATTACAACATAAAATATTGAAACACTTGACAAGGTAAAGAGATAGGAGATGAGTTTGATCTTAGGCTGTGATTATATTGTATTAATGACTTCCTATCATATTACTATCTTCTTTATCTTATTAGAAAAACACCACTTCCTAATTGAGAAAGAAGACAGCCAAAAGAAGCAGAATTTTATAAATTGTTATTTTATTATTGTCTTTTAAACATTCCTTTTCATAAGCTGTGTACTCCATCCTTGTTTTTGTTTAAACCAAAAAAAGACATTAAATTAGGATGTATATTTCAGTTGGGATATATTGTGATTCACTGATCAATAAACCTAAAAAAGAGTAGAGTATTACATATGCAAGACATTCAGTCAAAATATCTCACTCTACACCCAGGATGAAGAAGCCATGCACAAATGAAATAGAAGGCAGTTTTTAAAAATGAAAGCAGCATGCCAAAAATATAATTTAATTCCTTGATAGAGTTATACTGACTGACTTGGTTACCAAAGTCTAGGTAAGTCACACTGTGAAATGTGTGTTGGCTAAACTGTTCTTATCTGTGATACTGCCACATTGTCATTCCTCTGAAATTGACCTATCAAGAGAAAATAAATGGATCCTGTGTGATTTAATCTAGGTGATCCTGCTCTGGCAGGGGGGTTGGACTTGAGGTCCCTTCCATCTCCAAACATTCTTTGATTCTGTGATTCTGTGTGACAGCATACAGCGTACTCTAAGCCAAAAGTAACTGAAAAGAACTTCAGTACCATGTAGATTTTTTAGTGCAGAGAGAATCCGTGTTATCTCCTAAGAGAACATGTGGTTAGCATGGGACATAGTCTTGTGTTATGAGAGGGAGTTACTCAGTCCGTCTTTGAGAACATGCCTTACATTTAAGCTCCATGTGATGTGGTTCTCCTTCATCTTGGAGAAAAGTCTCAGGACTAAACCAGAGAAGTAATATTCAGGGCCCTCAGCTCTTCTACACTTCTTATGGACAATCTCCTGCTCCACTTTGGCCTTTAATGTTGCAAGCAATGTAATCTTGGCATCATCATTCATCTGATCAGCTGAAAATATACTTGGCAGAGAAATAAATACAAACAAATAAATGAGCTTGCTTATTTATACTTTTCTAGTCATCAGGAAATTGGATTAATATTTTTATGGGAAGGTAATTCTTGAGAAGTCATAGGAAACCGTGAATCAAAGCTTTAACTTGTTTAAAGGACATCTTGTTGCCTTTCTTCCAAGGGAAGGAATAGAATCTACTATTAAAGTATTCACNTTTTCTTCCGCAAGAAATTGCTATTTGACATGTTCTCTGTTCGCCTTGAGGTGGTTCATCTTATGGTAGTTTATCAAACTTTTTCTGGTATTGTTGATTAAGTAAGATACAAAGCCTTCATGCAGGGAAACAAAATATGCAGAAGTTCATCTTGTTAGACTGCTAGAATGTTCATCTGACATTGTTCAATTGGCAATGGAAAAAAAGCTACTGGAAGAGATCCTCCAGAGGGTGATTTGGAATGCTATCTAAAGTCTTCTTGCACTCATGTAAAATAATGTTGCTTCTTCTATGGTGATGATACATCTCTCTATGGGACAATTATAGGAGTTTATATGAGTGCCTCATGTTGTTTCCAAAATGGGTAAAACAAACTAGTGAAAACTCCTAACCAAACCAAAAGAACAAGCAAAGGAGAAAATGAAAAATCCCTCAAATCAAGAAAACACCCCATATGGTAGAACACAAACAAAAGGTTAGATTTACCATTCTCCCTACACTTTATGCTCAAAGATACTGAGAGAGAAAAGTCAAGCACAACTAAATATTAGGAAACTCTTGACCAGAGATCATCCCTGGCTAACTAAAGCACAGCTTTTTGTAGCAGTGGGACAATGGAATTTCTAGAACTACCTGATTGTGTAAGGTACATACCAAATAAAATGAGTTTTCCTCTAATTCTGAAGGCCATACCTCAGACAATGACACCACAGACAATGGTCAATGGATAGTGAACTGTGAACAGAAATCAGTCTTACTACAAGAGGGAGGTATTGATCTCTTATAGCCAAAAGGTGACCCAAGTTATGGAAATCATGATGCATAAGCAAAGATTTACCAATGAGTTGAGTGCTCTAGACTTTTATATGAGAACTTTACTTGAGGTTCCTTCCAATCAAAACCATTCTATGATTCTGTGAAACTTAGTAGGTGCCTTTATATTCCTTATTTTATTATTGTTATTATTGTACATTATAGTCCTGACTGTTGTCATTATTCATTTGTTTGGCTTTACGTCTCATTCATTTGCCAAATCACAGTGGAGTTTTGCAATAAGAACTGAAAAATATTCTGTTTTGCAAATGTCGTATTTCATATATTATTTCTGGGGTGCTGCATTTTGATATTTCTTTTCTGGCGAAAATCATATTTCATTGTCTTAGAGAGAGAGAAGGGAAAAAAAAATCCCACAAAGGTAGAGAAACAACAGGCAGAAAGCAGAACGGTGGATGTTTAAAATCCTTTTCAAGTGTAATAATTCTTTCAAGTTTAATTTATAGTCCTTTTTATTTTGAATTGTATAGGAATAGGCTGCAACAGAAAAGTTTGTTTAGTGCAAAGGAGTAAACCCTCATTGCCCTACTTGTTGTTATCTAACTTGTATATGGAACTAGAGGAGCTACTCACTGAATATTATACCTAGTGAGAAGCTCTCTTGGGTCCAGTGTTAATTCACCACCCAGAGAAGCTGTCCAAGCACCAAACAGTAGCTAAGCTCAACGTGGTAGGTAAAGTGATAGGTGACAGGACAATACAATGCTCAAACAAACTTCAATGATTTCTGTAGTTTGTTCCTAGGTAGTGTGCTGGACAGTTAAAGAGCCCTAAAGTTTTCGTCCTGCCCATAGTACGCATTGTTCTGTGTCTGTGAGCTGTTACCTGATGTTTTCTTTCTGACAGGAGTCCCTATGCAGGCTTTTGACTCATGTGCATAGATGCTGCAAGACACAACTGAATAGAATACAATCCAATAAAACAACAAAACAAACCAATGAATACAACAGTGGGAGAATAAATATTCCATGGAACTCACACCAAGGTTACATGTTTAACAGTTTTCTACTTTATTGTCAATCATTTGAATCTCTTAGAGTGAGGGCAGACATTTTTATAGCACTGTTTAACATTGGACATTTAAAGTGGCACGGCAGAAAGGAAGGCAAGTTTTAACTATAAATTGTGTTTTGCAATGCGAAAGCTGCATAACAATGAATGATATACATTTGGGCCTTTTTATTTCCATTTTTTCTTCTTTTACCAAGAAAGGATCAAATCATTTTGAAAACACATTAGAAGTCAATGACAAAGTAATAGAAAATACTGACATTTGGAAATATCTTTCTGAGAAAGTTCTCTAAGTGCTAGTTTTCAGAATCTATTCAACCCATGTAGATAAACCTGTGAGGAAGGAGCACAGGTGATGTCCTTCATACTGATTGAAAAATTGAATCTCATTAATATAAAAAATCAGTGACTAAATATTTTTCATAACTAGAATTTTTAGATTTTTTTTTATTATGATAACGATATACTACTACTAATAATAATAATAACAACAACAACAACAACAATAACAAGAAGTAATGTCTTAAAATTTATATGATGCCTTTTCTCTCAGAAGGTCCCAGTACCTGGGCACCAAAATCAATTCTTTAATCCTAGAGATGCATCCTTGATTTTATCTGTGACCTGTGATGCTGTACAACAAACAAGGAGACAAATCCCATTAATACTAAAGCATTTTGTGCAATTTGATTTGTTCCTGTGAAGAAAATCTTCAGTTTCAAGCTTTTGTACAAAGAAGTAAAATAGCACAGTGTAACCTGGAGTACTTCAGAAACGTCAGGATAAAAAAGTTAAAAGTGTTTTCCCTTATATATCTACCTGGCATAATATATATCTACCTGACTTAAGCTTTGCTATCAAGAAATGAGTCATCAAGCTGATTATTTGCCTGTGTCCTCTCCAAGTCTTGAAATGAGGGTAGCCTCTTCAGGACATCTCAATCTGAGGTCAATATCTAAGAGACCTATTGTGAAGAACCCTCTGCAGTCATTCTCCACTTAATGTACATTAAGACAATCCAAACATATTACTCAAACTCCCAGCTTCTGGAGGTATAAAATTAGTTGAATTGGGTTTTACCCAAGTCAACAATACATTTTTCAGAAGAACATTTACAGGATAATTTGTGTGGGCACGCACACACACGTGCGCACACACACACACACACACACACACACACACACACACGTATGTTTATAACTATTTACAAAAGATTTATAATGATTATAAATATATTTCCTAAGGTATTCAGGAAAGTCCTTAGGAAAGGTGCTTCACACAAATGACTAAACTTGCCTCAAGTTTCCTAGTTGATGAANCTATTAAGGGGTAGGTAAACCAAAACTGAAAGACCAACAAACCAACAAAAACACCTCCAAAACCATAACTTATCAGAAAAAAAAGGTATTTGTAATTATAAATATCCACTTAACTAGATATAAATGGCTGAAGTAACAAGCATTAACAGATAAAGTAAATATTTCACTTTTTCAGAACTTGAAGGTTTTTGCAGATTGTCTTCCTCAAAGGTCTTGCTATTGCTCAAGAAAAAGTATGTGCTTTATGAAAAAAAATAATCCAAATAATAAGGATCTTGAAGTTGAGTGTTGTTTCCATTGAACTGTGAACTTGAGGTTGAATGTACATTTTACAATGACTTGACTGTAGGTGTCACATGAACTTCTCATTTTTATAGAAATATAAGAACACAGGGAAGCACTTTGAAAACACCTCTGTGCCTGAAGGAGGAGGGCAGGCTTCACGCAGTTGGTTTGTTTTGTTTGGGGAAAACAAAAAAGGAGAAAAAAATAAAAGAATAAACAGAGGTAAAAGTACTTATTTTGTTGGAAAAAACAAACATGGAACTTGAGTATATTTTGTTTCAACAGCAGAAATTTCAATCTTATAGATTTTTTGCTATAGTAAATCAGTTCTATCAGTAATTTTTATTTTCCAGATCTATTTCATATATTTATATACAGATAGACATGCAAACACACTTCTTTAAAGGTCAAGTAGCAGTACTTTGACTACAGTGAAGGTGGGGGAATGAATGGAAAATGGTGAGACTGCAGGATGAGATAGGATGATAATTTTAGGTATATTTGTATTCTAAACTGTTATAGGGCCCTAATACAGACTTTTTGAGGCTACCACATATGGACTGACTGAATCTCTACTATGAGCTGCTAGTAATGCCAGAAAAATAACTGTTCAAAATAATTTTATAATACATCTACACTGATAATGTAAGTACATTTGATATTGTTCTTTACAACTCAAATGAACAGGAATGGAGCAATCATCATGTGAAAGTATAATGCTTCAGAGGAGGGTATTGTGCTGACATTGCTCTGTTTAATTTATGATACTAGACTAAGACTTTAGAACTGTTCTACTAATGCAGCAGAACTGGAAATCATTACAGCTGATGTTTAAATTGTGACCTGGAACAAGTATCTGAGGAAAAATTCTTGATGTGAGATCTTAAGAGAAATTGTGCTGAGACCTGTTCTCATCATATTGCAGGGGAAATGATGGAGAGGGAACCATGTGTTTTCTCATCATGAGCAGAATTCTAGAGAGAGAGTTAACATAAGTGTGATGAAGACATTGCAGAAAAGGAAGGAAAAAAGAAGGTTTGTAGCCTTGTGGCTTTTTTTGGTGTCCAAAGCTGAAAGAGAAAAGGGCAAAATGAGCAGGAAATTTAAAGTACAGAGGGCAGGAAGCTGGTTTGAGGAAGTTAGGTTTTGCCAGATTTGCACATTTCCTGATTAGCTTCACGTCACAATTTGAGAGTTAGAAAGAGCCTAAAACTCACATTGAAATGATTTTGAAACATATTTGCTTATGAATTGTCACCAAACTATTTACCAACAGCCGATTTCCAAACCAGCAAAAAAAAAAAAAAAAACCAACCCAAAAAAAAACCAAACCAAAAAAAACCCAACAACAACAAAATTGCAACAAACTAGAAGGGGTAAGAAAATGGAAGAAGGAAATGCCATTCACAGACACCTCTGCGAACAGGACATATTGTTCTGAGTGTTCCTTTAAGCATGGATAATCATGTACAACAATGTATTCATTTTAAGAGGATTCTCCATGAGGAAAATGTTCTTGAAAGATTTAAACACCACGAATGATCCAAAACTCATAGTGTCATGGGAAAAGGACACACTTAGAAAGCAGCTATTATAAAAGGGGAAAGTAAAAGGAAGATGGCAAATGAAAGAAAGCTTTGTAATTTGATGTAAGCATGATTAAGTATATTCTGAGTAAGGCAAAACCATCTTGACTGATGCAGTGAAGGTGAAGATGAGTTTCCAATACAGGAAAGCATCTTTCCAGATGTTCATTTTTAATAAATATCTGGCTAAACTGGGATGGCTTCAAATACAAGAAGTGAAAAATTTCAGGAGGCAAACTAGCAAAAATAATTTGTGCGATTTAGGAGAGAGCCTGAGAAGGAGGTGCAAATAATTGCCAATATGTATAGGTCACAAAGTTCTTCCTCCCTTCCATTTGAATTCAGACTGGGCAGAATGAATCATGACACCAGCAGTGTTATGTGGAAGACAGAGACAATGAAGAGAGGAACACTATGTGTGTGTGCATGAGCTCCCTAAGCCGAGGATGCTTATCTGATACTCAGAAGACAGTGCTTTCTATGACCATCTATTTTGGAGGAGACCATCACTTGTCTCAGGAAGGTACATTTCATAATCTTTGTTTCTCCTCAGCTGGGCTGGGTTGGAAGGAATTTCTTGCATCTTCTCTGAAAGCAAAAAGCATCCAGTTATTTTAAAAACAGATTCCTGGCCTAGGAAACTATGTTCCAATTGGTCTAGATGTAATAGTAAGTAAGGCTTTAGAATATACTTTGAAAGAAAAAAAAAAATAAGGATAGAAAAGTTTACCAAAGATAGATGACTGAACTGATATAATTCCATGATAAGATAACTGATTGTCTAGACAAGTGAAATTTAATAGATCTAATCTGCCTGGAGTTCAAGAAAATATTTAATACAGTCCATGCTAGAAATTATTACTGAAGCTAGAGGGGATGAGGATTAATCGAGGAGTTAGTTGAGGAGCTATCAATGTGTAAGGACCTTCCTGGTGAATTATTAGCAGAGAAGACCAGTATTCTTGATCAGATAGACTAGAACCACTCTTTCACTATTGTTACTTGAAGAAGGGAATATATTTTTTCAGACTGCTGGTGACACAAATCCAGGCACTGTCAATACAGAGGGGAATCTGGGTGCTGGAAAAAAGAAAAGACTGAGAAACTATGTAATAGAAAGAAGCATTAGGAAATAAAAAGTGTCTTAGAGTGAGGCATAGATCAACTCATTTCTGCTGTATGTTCAAAGTTCGTGAAATAGATACTGTGCGTTTTAGCCAATCAGAAGTTGTTGATTGCCAACATGACATCTCAATGACGGCAACAAGAACAAGCATAATAATAATGCTAATAATGTTAATAATAATAATGCTAATAATAATAATAATGGTAATCAAAGGAAACATGACTGCAGGTGTATGGGTTAAGTGGTGATTTTAAGTATTTTATGAGATAATTCATTAAGGAGACCTGCGTGGTTAACCAAGAGACTGTTGAGCAAACTTAAGTGTAAGAAGAGAATCTACATGTCATGGAAAGAAGGAATGGCTATGTGGGAAGAATACAAGAATATTGTCCAAGATTGTAGGGTGGCAACCAGGAAAGCTAAGGCCTCCCTCGGTTAAACTTTTCAAGGCAGGTTAAAGAAACAGGAAGGGTTTCTTTAAATATATAGCCAACAAAACTGATATTAGAGGCACTGTGGATCCACTGATGAATGAGGAAGGTGGCCTGGTGACTGAGGATAGTAAGAAGGCAGAGTTACTGAATATCTTCTTTGCCTCTGTCTACACTGTTGGAGACTGCAGGAGCTACAGATGTCATAGGTTAATGGGGCAGAGTCTGTCTGGAGGTAGTGGAGTCCCTCAAGGGTCGGTACTGGGATCAGTACTGTTCAATATCTTCATTGATGACCTGGATGAGGGAATAGAGTGCACAGTCAGCGTGTTTGCTGATGATATGAAGCTGGGAGGGGTAGCTGACACACCAGAAGGTTCTGCTGTCATTCAACAACATTTAGACTGGTTGGAGAGCTGAGCAGAAAGAAATTTATTGAAATTTAATAAGGACAAGTGTAGGGTATTGCATCTGGGGAGAAACAACCCTAGGTACCAGTATAAGTNCACAGAACCACTAAGATTCTTAAGGGAGTGGAACATCTTCCTTATGAGGACAGGCTGAGTGAGCTGGATCTCTTCGACTTGGAGGAGTTCATTAATACTGATAAATATGTAAAGGGTGAGTGTCAGAAGGATAGAGCCAGGCTCTTCTCAGTGTTGCCCACTGTGAGGGTGATGGATTACTGGAACAGACTGCCCAGAGAGGTTGTGGAGTATCCTTCTTTGGAGACATTCAAGACCAATCTGGACATGTTCCTATGTGATCTACTCTAGATGATCCTGCTCGGGTAGGGGGTTGGACTGAGTGATCTTTCAAGGTCTCTTCCAGCTCCTCATATTCTGTGATTCTGTGATTCTGTGATTGTCCCCAATTCCTGTTTTAAAATGTTTTAGGAATAAAGAGTTTAGATTGGAGTAGAACAATTACTTGGGAGTGAAGAATCCATTCTTTGAGAAAGGAGCAAAACAGTTCATCTGGTTTAGACTAGGAAAAAAAGAGTTGAATAATGGTACAGATTTTCTCTATATTTTCTCTATAAATACATTGACATGAGAATATTTGAGCTGTTAAGGAAAAGTTATGCAATGTAAAGCAAATGTTGCTGCAAGAAAAGCATCATATTTATTTATTGATATGGAGTAAGGGTGACAATTAACTTTCTAGAAGGAGAAAGAAGATCCACTAGCATGAATGTCTGCAGAGAATTTGGATAATGTAACTGGTTTACTATCTCAAATACAGGAACAACCCTGATAACTTGTCATAATAAATGATCTGTCCCTTAAATATATCTGCCTACTTCGCTGGCATTCAAGACTTTCAAGGTTTTGTGGCTATTGGACTCTCACAGGAAGGAAGGTGGATAGTAGCACCCCATGTAGTTTCCATGTCAGTATATGGCCAGTGTTTCTTCGGGAAGCTGTGCATATGGGTTTTAGGATGAAAATTCACCCAGAGACTTCTCATTGAAACCATCTCTCTTCACTTTCCTGGCACTGTTACCACACTTGAAGACAAGTTCTGTAAATTAAATTTGTAATTGTTACGTACTGCATATAAACAACTGTACTCCTTTCCTCCACTTTACTCTGAAGCAATAAAATCATCAGAAAATTACATTGTCAACACATTAAAAAAGATGAAGAAGCTAAGAATACCTGAGATATACTCAGGTGCTGTGGAAATTGTAGGGGATAGGGAAAAAAAAAACCAAACTAAACACAACAAAACAAACAAACAAAAAAACCAAACCACCCCACAACAAAATAAGATTTCCTTAATCTTTACTTAAGAGAATAATAGTGCTAATGACTTCAGACTATAAAGCTTTAGGGGCTAAGAAACACACACGCTAAATTCTGGTTCCTTTCAGACTTCCTTTGTGACGTGAGGAAAGCTTTTGAAGGAAAGGTAGAAAGTGAACCCATTGGACCCTCCATCTTCAGCACTGAACTATCTTTGATAAATATCATGTCTCTTTTCATCAAGGTGTTTCTTAAGCCAAGCCTCAGGTCTGCAGACTGCCAGTGCAAGGACCTCATTCATATTGACTTTTGAAGTGTACATGTTGAGCAGGAAGCAGAGCAAAGCTAGTCAACAGTCAAAAATAACTACAGGACTGTGTCTGTACTCTCTTCCTTCTCTAGGGAGAAAAATCTCTGAATTAACACTTCATATCAGAAATCTGCCCAAGATCAGAAAACTGGCATATCTCCTGATAGAATATGACTAATAGATAACAAGGTGTGCTGGTACAGTCTGTCAAAGACGTAATCCCACACCTGGTCAATGCAAAGCACCAAACAGACAAATAGAGACTGTTTGTATATATAGACAAATATAGACTGTTCTACTAAATGCTGCTTAGTGGGTGTTGATGGATTAACATTGTACTTCTAGGTCTTACTCTGGATATTGACTACAGTTCTAACTTTAGACCAGATCCATGACCTTCTGCAGATAGGATAGGACCAGGTTCAAAATCTAAATTGGTCACTTCTCTACTCCAAGCTGAAAGAAAAAAATTATGTGCCCTTGCCTATTCTACATTGAACTTGCACTACTATGTAGGAAGGAGCTACAGGCACTAAAGACAGTGGAACCACTAGCCTGCGAATAGGGAATTTCTTGGATATGGCAATGACATAAATTTTGCATGCTTAACTTATGACTGATGAACACACACAAATATGGGATCCTTAGTCTAAAGGAAGAAAAATGTGCACAGTCTACTCTATGGAGAATTCCTTCAACAACACACTATATAGTCAAGTGAACTATGGGGCAGAGAAATAACTCCACTCTCAATGCAGTTGGGAAAATTCCAGTTGGCATGAAGGCCGAAAACGAAAATACAGAACAATCTTTATTTTATGCTACCCTGCTTATAATAACCCCCCATACTTTAGAATATAGAATATTCTGAAGAAAATTCTGAAATATTCAAACTGAAGAATTCTGAATTTATCTTGCGGACATCAGTCTGATAGTGGAAAACATTTCATCCCTCAGCTTCTTGCATGTCAGCTCCTTACTCAGAAGAGTAGAAGAATGAAAACCACCCTACTTCATAAAGTTATTGTGTAGAAAATATATAAAATATTAAATACTGTTCTGATACAGAGTTCATAAATGTATATGTGTCTGCATCAGTGAATACTAGTAGATGTTACTTCTCGATGAATAAACATATACAGCTTCAGTCCCTGCAGCAGTTATGTCCCCGCTCCCACATTGTCTATGTATTTCTAAATGGTCATGTCCTGCATGACGCTTTGAAGACTGTATATGGGACAGGGCAAACTTTCGCTATTCTTCAGTGCTGTACACTAAGCCCTTTCTGCCCCCATTACTGTTTGATCTTTTACAAGGTTATCCTTCTATGAATTATAGGATGTAATTAAGGAAGATGGTTTTAATCCTTCTCTTTGTAAATGTACATTCTATTTATTCAAGAACTAGCTACATGAAATGGTGAATTTTTGTACAGTCTGTATCAGAGGGTGACCAAACCAATTTCAATGGATAGAATAAATCCTCCTTACCCTTCAAACTTCAAACTGAACTTGATCCACACATCTTTTTACTCCAATTCAGAAAAAGCATAATTAATTTTTAAGTTTCATTTTCATTTGAAAATGCTATGAAAAAGATTGTTCTTATGGCGTTTGAACCACTACCTTAAGTACAAGATGAGAAGTACTGTTAGGAAACTCTTTCCTGAACTGCTCTCCAGGCAAGGTTGTCTGGAGAAATTCATTCTTGTTTCAGAAACAGTGTGACCAGCAGTAATAATGCAGTTATTGTCCCCCTGTATTCAGCAGCTGTGAGGCCACACCTCGAATGTTGTGTTCAGTTTCAGGACCCTCACTGTAAGAAAGACACTGAAGTGCATGTCCAAAGAAGGGGAATGGAGCACAAGAAAAATACAAAGGATATAGAGCACAAGTCTTATGAAGAGTGTCTGAAGGAATTTGGGTTGTTTAGGCTAAGGAAAGCAGTCTTAGGTCAGATCTGATAGCTCTCTAAAGAAAGGAGGTTGTAGCCAGGTGGGTGTCAGTGTCTTGTGCCAGTAGTGGTTGATAGAACATGAAGAAATGGCTTCGAGATGCACCAGGATAGGCTTAGATTGGATGTGAGGAAAAACATTTTTGAAAAAAAGATTATGAAGCACTGTAACAGGCAGCCTAGTGAAGTGGTTGGGTCACCATCCCTGGAGATATTTAAAATGGTCTGGTTTGGAAGGGACCCCAAGGATCACTGAGTTCCACCCCCCTGCCNTGTTTATACACGCCCTTTATGTACAGGAAGACTGCAATGAGGTTTCCCTGCAGGCTTCTCTTATCCAGGCTGAACCAGGCAGGTCCCTCAGCCTGTCCTCATAGGGGAGGTGCTCCAGCCCTCATATTATCTTTCTGGCCCTCCTCTGAATCCTCTACAACAGCGCCAAGTCTTTCTTAAAGAAAAGCTGGGACCCCAGGTCTGGATGCAGTACTGCAGATAGAGCCTCAGGAGGACAGAGTAGAGAGGACAATCACCTCCCTGTCCCTGCTTACCTCCCCGCTTGTGGTGGAGCCAGGATAACTTTGGCCTTCCAAACTGCAAAAGCACACTGGTGGAGGACTCCCAGGTCCTTTTCAGCAGGGCTACTTTCAAGGAGCTCTTCTCCTAGCCTGTATATATGTCTGGGATTCCTCCAACTCAAGAGTGAGATATTACTTTGTAGTGTTAAATCTCATTAGGTTCACATGGGCTCACTTTTCCAGTCTGTCCATATCCCTCTGGATGACTTCTTTTCCTGCTATTATGTCAACTGCACCACTCAGCTTGGTGTCATCAGTAAACTTGCCAAGGGAGCACTCAATTCCATGATCAATGTCATTGATAAAGATGTTAAGGAGCACTGGTCCCAAAACAGACCCCTGGGTAATACTGCTTGTTTTTGGCCTCCACCTGGACATAGAGCCATTGACCCCAACCCTTTCAACCAATTCCTTATCGACAGGATGGTCCACCATCAAAGCCACATCTCTCCAATTTAGAGATAAGGATGTGGTGGGGGACCATGTCAAAGGCTTGCACAAGTCCAGGTAGATGACATCGGTCACCAACCCTTTATCCACTGAGGCTGTCACTCCATCACAGAAGGTCACCAGATTGGTGAGACATGACCTTCCCTTGTTGAAGATATGCTGGCTGTCCTGGATCATACAATCTTTCTTCATGTGTTCTAACATGTCATCCAAGAGGATCTGTTCCATAAACTTCCCATTTATGGAGGTGAGGCTCACCTCTGTATATGTGATTCTTAGAGATGTGGTTTAGCGGTGGACTTGGCAGATTAAAGGTTGGACTGGATGATCTTAAAGGTCTTTTCCAACCTAAATGACTCTGTGCTTCTATGAATGAAATTCAAGTGAAATTTCTGGGGGAGTCCACAAATACAAGGCTTTAATTCTGGTGGTAAGTACAAAGGTATTGGCAACAATAAGAAAAGGAAGCTACTCCTAAAAACATAAATCATTGGCCTTCTGTGTAAAGCTTAAAAGCAAAACTTAAAATCCAAGCAAAAGCTGAGCTAATCTAATTTGAAACTTTCCATAAGAATAGTGGCTAGATTGCTGAACACTTCTCTGCTCCATGCCATCCTGTCCCTGAATGTACACATTGAGGGACATATTAGTTTGTGTAGTTAATCTATTCCTACCCTGTGCTGAAGTGTTATCCCATGAAAACTAAGGTACATGAGCAGGTGACATGTCCTAGGCTCACCCTGAGAAGTAGTCTGTGTACAGTCAACTTCAACAGAGATGTTCCATCACCCTTCAGTTTATATAGACATTGCAGGAATGCTTTAATGTAAATTTTAGCTTCTTACTTTAAAATTTTGAGGCATCATCCCCATGTTAGGCATTACAAAACCATGGGAAGAAAGAACTGTGCCCCCAAAACTTCAATTTGATGTTTAGGAAAGGATAATGGTGAGATGGAAGCAGAGAAATGGGAAGTGGTTTTGTATCGTAGCTTTGGCATCTTGCCCAGACCATTCAACAGCTCTATTCACACCTATGGTCTATGTTATTATTTGCTACCTGTGCTGGTATTTAATGATAAAGGTAGGGAGTGTCTAGGCCTTCAGCCAGAGCTGCAGTGATCCTATGTCTGGCATACACTGAAGTGCAGAGTGATTTATAAAATATGCAGACATTGCTATGCTACACATTCCCTCGGATCAATGAAAATTTGTCCAGTTTCCTCAGAATTCTCTGACACTATTGGATGTGATAGCCTGAAGGTTTATGAAGCTGTAAATTGTTGCGCTCCTGCTCCAGATGTGATGGAGAACATCTGTGGACAGGAAAGGGTTTGCTAGAGACTGATATGCTGTTGGGGAATGCTGAACATCTGCTGGAGTACAGCAGGGTGATGTATTGACCTCTACATACCTAAATCCTACAGAAATTAATTCTGGGATANATTTTAGGGCTAGTGAAGCCTGTAGCTTTCATCTTCAAGCAGAAGGGAAGGGTGGAAAGATGGTAACCTATTCTTTCTTTAATGATAGAAAAAAAATTAAACAATATGTAAGG
>VXBZ01011934.1:14746-24978 GCA_013399135.1 Heliornis fulica
GAGAGGGAAAAAAAAAAGAAATAAGAAACCAAGTAAAACTGAAGTGGATTTGACCTCAAAGGAACTGAAATTGAGTTAAACTTTACTACCGAAGTCAGGTTTCCCTTGGGGGGCATTCTGCCATTTAAGCTATTTTTTTTCTGGTTTAGCTGTACAGTATAATTCCCCTACTACAGTGCTATAGGTCAAAAAAGAGCTCTACTACAACCAGTTTCAATTTCCATTACTAGCAAGAAAAACCTCCCCTTCTATAAAACAGCTTAGTATTATTTTGCAAAAGAATTGTTTCCTAAATACTACCTTACAGATGATGAAGGAAACCTGTATCCTGGTAGTCTGAAGAAAAAGATACTTCTTCAGTGTACTACCTCTTGTCAGATTAATCTGAGTCTGCTCAGAACTCACTGTGTGACTCTTCGTCTGCATTTTGTGCTTTAAAAAGGTACTCTCAATGTATCCATTTAATTTTTAGAAGGTGCCTATTTTCTTTTTATTTATTTAATTTATTTTTGCTTCACCTTTCCTTGAATTTTGTTCCTTCCTTCTCACCCCTCCCTTCACCCACAACCATACACAAAAGCATCTCTTTTCTTGAGATGAAAACCCACACAGACTGATGACTGATTGGACTGTGCCAGAGGCATAATTAATCAGCTTTTAGTCCTGGCACTGATAATGAAAAGAGGAGCAAACTGACACTAATCAAACAAACAAACAAACAAACAAAGAAGACACCAGAAAAGTCAATGTATATGCTTTCTCTCAGCTATGGTACTTGACAGTGCTACTTGTAACAGCAGGTGATAAGGAAGCTTCAGACAGAAGAGTGATTTTTAAGATAATGGTGCCCCTTTAAAGACACACGGGGAGACTATATACCCTACTGTGCTGGCATCAAGCTTCATTTTTCCTTGCCTTCCCGGCTCTGAAAACCAGCTTGCTGCTACCACAGCATAACCCCTGGCAGAGCCTCTGCTTGGGAAGGGAACTGTCTGCAGACTCTGATGTTGCTTGCCATGGCTCTGAGAGGGTGTGATCTGTCAGTAGGGGAGAAGAAAAGATTGAGCCTGAAGTGTTTTGTGCTCTATGGGGATACTAGAGGGTTGTTTTTGTTTTGTTTTTTTTTTTGAGAAAATGAATGTTTCTGAAATGTCCGCACTCTACACATGAAACTATTCAGGACTGTATCTACCTGAAAGTGTAAAGGGCTAAAATTTCCTCAAAAGGTTTGCATGGGCATGTTTAAACCTAAAGTAGTTTAAAAAATATTATTTAACAGCTAAAGAGCCAGTGTTTCCACTCCTCAGACCCATTTTTTTCATTGCAGCATTTTTTTAAGTGCACTGTTACTTTACTATCAATTGCTTTTTTGGTTAGGCCAATATATTCCAACTGAAGGACCAGAAATACTGCTATTTTTAAGAAAACTACAAAGTCAAAAAGTCTTGTGATAAGAAGACAAGAAGGTGAAACAAGAAAAATAAAGTATTTATTACTTATTTTCTGTCTCTGTGAAGATCACACGTTCTCACAACATTTCAGTATAGATGCAGGGAAATATTAGGAATGAGCCGCTCTCAATATATGGTTTATCTGCAAACTAGTCAGATTTCTATATCCTGACAGTCCCTGCTATCAGCTTGTTTGTCTGTGTAATGAGGGAAACATTATCAATGAACTCAAGGTCATACCCAGCAGTCAGGAGATGATGGGTCCACTACTTGCCCAGAGCTCATGGTGCAATAGAAACTCCTGTCCTTCAGCATAAGACAGATGCTGATAGGTGCCAGCTAATGACACTTCTGATTGTGTACACTACCTTCTTCCTGGTAACTTTTCTATTTCCCTTGGGAAAGGGCAGACCTGTAAGAAGGCTTATTTTGATGTTCCATTTATAACTTTCAAAGGCAGCACAGTAGCATTTATGCAATAAGTATGTTTTCACATGTCAGTGGGGATTAGATTTACAACCACAAAAAACATCAAGTAAGGAGAGGTAAAGCCCACACTGAACTCTTGGTTAACTCACCTTCTTGAGATGTTTACCATCCACCTGAGGCTTAAACTAGTGGAAATCACAAATACACTTCTCCTTTTTTTAGGCTATCTTGATTATCAGTGAGGGCTTGTAATAGGCAAATAGAAAACTGAAGTCTCTCTATCATATTCAAAAAGACAGATGTACTGCCATTAGAAACTCCAAAGTAAATTGTAAGTTAAAATGCTGTCCATGTTGAGACAGTTCATCAGGAAAGCATGTGCATGAGAGCACCATAAGGCATCTGTGTAGAATTCAAGCCTGTGACCGAGGTTCACCTCTTAAGTTTGTACTGTATCTCTTCTTAAATCTGAAGTGCAGGTAAAAACCAGCCTGAACATCTGGCGATTCAGTATATGCTTGATTTGGGGAGAATCCTAAAACCTTGAAAAGTAACTTTGCTGAGGTGATTAGTGAACCATCTACATTTTTTTACAGGGAATCATACAATAAACCCAGTTTGTCTTCTGAAATCTTCTGAAATCAGCATATTAGCTGACACTAATTGAGAATCATAGCTGGACACTGGGATTTAAAACATAGACCAGAGACTGTTTCCTCCCACAGTGTGGAGTTATACTCTGGAACTCAACACCACAAAGTATTATGGACACTGAAGGGTTTTGTGACTTCAAAGGGCAACAGGGGAAAATCCACTGAAGATTATGAAATACAAAGATTATGTATTTGTCCATAGATCTCCCAGAACTGCAATTTATTAATGTCTAAAGAATATGTGAAAGCAGTACCAGTCACTACCTGACTTGTTATACTCTATCTGAAGTATTGTTTGTTGATTTCTGTCACAGACAGAACTTCAGTTTGACCCAATCAGTTCTCCTGCACTTATATCAGCAAGTGGAAAGGAAAAAGGGAAAAACCAAACCAAACCAAACCAAACCAAGCCAAACAAAACAAAACAAAACAAAACAAAACAAAACAAAACAAAACAAAACAAAACAAAACAAAATAAACCAACCCACAACCCAAAGCCCCAACACCCCACCCCCTTCCCCAAATTACTCCACTTGTGCATACAGCCTGGGGAAGAAAATTAACCTTGAGCTCTGTTAACCAATTTGTCTTTGTCACACAATAAAGGGAAACAAGATCAGGTCCTTTGAAGTTTTCTAAGCTTCCTTAGCCTTCGAGGTGACCTACTTCTATATGGTGATTTATGGTTTCCCAAAGTCACCTGGTAGATTTTTAGGGTTTTGATTTTCTATTTAGATTTTTGCCTTTCTTTGATGATGAAACTCAGAACAAAACCTGTGAGAGCTGGGAAGGAGACTGTGAGGGAGAAATGAAGGGAGGAACCTAAACAAGTCAGTCACATTCCTTTGGTTCCTCTGACCCAAATCAGCCTTAACTGAGGAGATTTGTGTTTGAAAATAAAACAACAAACAGCTACTTCTCAGTTTCTGTATGCATGAGCACAAAATATTCTATGTTGCTTTTTAAAGAGGACCTTGTTTTGCACAAGCTTTTAATACATACATCCAACAAGGTCAAAAATAATGACCCTTTGAAATGAAAAGATAAACATTTTTATACATATGAGAGGAAAATGGGCAACTTGCACTGGAGCATGAGAATTCCATTGTGTTTTTTCTTTCTTATTTTCTTTTTTTTTCCCCTTTACAACAAATAAGGTTTAAGGATTGCAAAGAGGAGACTGCCCCATTAAAAAAAAAATAAGTCTTTTACAGTATTTTCCAATTTAAAACTGCATGCAAGTAGCAGTCAGGATCATCCGAGAAAAGTCTGAGTCACTAGTTTTTCAATTTAGTTTGTTAATAGCCTGCCTTTCATAAAAGCATCAAGCACAATAACAAAAATACCTAAATCAATAGGATGATGCAGCAATGACTCACAGAGATGATATTTTTTAAATAAATATATACCATTCAGCTTGGTCTGCTCAACATCAAATTTATATACTCAATAAGAAAGCATAATTAATGGTCCCAAACTGTATTTTCTTTCACTTATTTCACATCTTAAGAAGCCAAAGGTTTTGTCAAAAAGAGGGGGGAGGAAGAATAGAGAAAGTGTTCCATTCATAAATGAAATGAACCCATTAAAAATGACTCTCTTCCCAGCTCCCTATCAATGTCTCCTGGGGACTGGTTTGTATTTTATTAAGTAACAGAAGTGTGGAACGTGCTTGCATTTCACAAGGTCCATAGCCAGGTGATTTATCTTCTCTATTTTCCCTTTCTGCCTCCACCTAATTTTGGTGGAACAAAGGAGATGAACTAGGATCCTAAATTTCCTATTGGTCTTGACACATATGAACTAGGGTTCACCCTATCTATTTACACCTCTGTCGACTATGTGGAACTATAATCACTCTGATTTTCAATGTTATCTAAAGAGTTCTAGGAAGTAAAGCAGGCTGTCACATGTCACGTGACATAAGAAACTGTGTGATATGGAACTGGTTTGTTTGAAAATGAAGAGGAAAGTGTATTGACACTGTGTGTCTTCAGGCAGCTCTACTAAAAGCCTCAGTTAAGAGTCAAATATTCCTTTTAAAAGGAAGTTAGGAGATCATGATTTAAGTTAGTGAATGAATAGCAAAACGAGTTACAGAGTGTTACTGCCTATCAACTCTTTAGTTCCTTTCCACCACATGACTACCCCTTCTGAAGCAAAGTCAGTCAACATGGTCAATTCTTGTCCACACCAAGAGCCATTTTGGATTTCATAGCAGTTGTCATATACCTGTAGCGTTTCTTTAAGCCAAGTATGAAAATGCGAGTTGGAAGTCAGAGGAGCAGGCTCATCTTTGCTTCTCCCTACTATACTACAAAGGCAGAAGAGGAGGGTTGATAGAGATGGATATACATTGATAAATTTCATAGATCATCCCAGTGAGGTTTTCTATTCATGTATGAGACTATTTATTTGGTTGTGTCTAGCACTGTTTCTAAGTTTTTAAAACGTGTTATTATTATTTTTATTTCTTGATTCCTACTTTAAACTCATATGAAGCTCTTTTAGGCCATACATTGACTCATACCCTGTCCAGGTTCAGACAAACTTTGTAACAGAAACATACTCACAGGTTAGGAACAGCATAACTACTCTTACCAAACAGGCGAAGTGATACAGAAGGGTGTTTTAAGAATAGGTAGATTTTTATGAGTCTGTGCAGGAAAATTGCACTAGCATTCATTAAAAATCACTCCTGAAAGTATCACAGGAAATTACCATGAGACATTAAAATGCTGATATAGAACTACCCAAACTATTTTTTTGACCAGAGCACCAAAACCACCAGTTCTGAGTCCAGTACTAGGAAATAGCTACCAATGTTCTCCTTAGGATGATACTAAATTATTATCTTATTTTGCCCTCCTAGACACAACTGTGATTGCTAATTCATTTCTCAGTGGAAGCATTTCTGGGAAGCGAATTTGACAAGTTGATCCTACCATGGTTAAGATAGGAGTCTAAGATTTCTATGCATTTATTATATACTCTTTTGTGGTCCATATACTCAGACTTTTGCTATATGCTGTCATTCTATGCTACATATTTATGACAGGTGGAAGTCCAAGGTACTCCAAAGGATACTACACTCATGTAGCATGCAATATTTCTAACATAGAAATACAAAAGAGGAAATAAGAGGGATCTGAAGACATTGCTGTGAAATGTAGCAGCTTTTAGTAATGCAAAGTAACACTTTAGATAAAAAATCATGTTTCAATCTAAGTTTCATATTGCCATTTACAAATTTCAAATAGTCAAACACAATAAATTATCTTGCATTGCACATACAGTAAGAATTTGCTTTAGACAAGGAAAACTGAGTCACTAAAACATTTATCAATCATTTGTGGAAAAAAATGACAAAATATAAGCAGCTTGACTGCATGTATTTTCTACGAAGCATGAAACTGGCCTGCATATTGTGGTCAGAAATCATGGCATACTAAGATAAATCTGAGCTTTGAGTCACTTTTCATTCATCCTGCAAAAATAAAAAAGCAGAAAAGCTCAGTATTCCAAGAGGCTTGTGTTTGTGCAAAAATGAAACAATTACAAAAAAGAAAAAAGAAAAAAAAAAGCCTTCAGGATTTAGTCCTATGTTTTATCACTGAGTATATGTTGATTTTTTTTTTCCTTTTTCTTCTTCCTTTTCTGAAGTATTGTCCCAATATCTGGTTGATACCAAACATAGCAACTCATTCATTATCCTGAATATCTTCTGAGCCAAACTCCACCCATAAATAGGGCTTCACTGACTCATAAATCTTTGTGGCTGGATGCCTGAAAATGTATGTAGAATCCACCACTGGGTTTGGACACAATAAATAATGAAAAATGAGGCTTGGTAGTTGCCATATTTTGTAATGAATTGTAGCTAGGGAAAAGAGACAATGGGAACTATCCTGAAACTTGTAAGATTAGATAGACTTATTTTAAAAAGGGCTTATTTATGGCAGAGTGAAATAGTCACTCTGCAGAATTTTTTCTTGTCACATAATGACTTAAAAACAAACATAGGAATTACCATTAAAACTATTATTAAGAAAAAAGAAAAAAAAAGAAAAAAATTACACCTATGTGTCTCCTACAGTGACTAAATTTGGAATTTCTGGAATAGATTATACATTTATTTTTATCAGGAATAAGAATTTCTAATGGAACAGTATCAAATCTGTCAAAATTTTGGCTTTGTGGGAGAAATATTTTGATGTCCATATAAACTTGTTTCAATCACAGAGTGGAAAATTTAGATTATAACTTCTCTTCAGGTTTTCATGTCTCTTCCAGCACATATTAAAAATATATTATGGACATCGCATAACAAGAAAAAATATATCTTGATATCCCAACATAATGTATACATTTAAACTAATTGTTTAATTGCTCTTATCCCTAAAAAGTCATCATCCTGTAGACCATTTTGAAATCTTATGTGTTTTCTTCATATCCTACACTGAACAATAATTATACAACTAAATGAATAAGAATAACATAATATCTGTGGCACTGTGACTGCTAGTTTCAGCTTGCTCTCCTAGATATTTCCCATGAAGGTTTAAAACCACAATATAAGAGTCATTAAAATGCCATCAGTTACAGTCACTAAACCATAGTATCTGATGTACTGTTTTATTTTTCTATGACATATCTTTAATATTTTGCTGTGGCAAGTGTTGACTTTTTAATTGAAGTTGCAGTATGTCATCTAATTGGGCAATATTGCAGTAAGGAAGATGCTCTCTCCTGAATTCAGTTGGCAGTTAATTTATACCCAATACAAAAATCATCTGAAATCCACATTCTTTAAAATGTATAAGTAATGCCAGAAATAGTCTCGTACGACAGATGATCTTTGATTTTCTATACTTCTGTTTGAAATTAAGACTGAAACTTCATTTTTAAATAAAGTTTTGAGTTTGTTGCTACATTTAAGAGGTATTATGTTTCAGAAGTTAGTGTTTGTGTTAAAATAAGGACTTTTACTTCTGATCTTTTATTTAACAACAGTATTCCTCCCTAAAAAGAAGGTATTGCAACAGTCAGTTTAGATGCTGAAATCTGAGACGGCACTTCAGAGCTGAAGTTCAAGGGTACTCAGCTTTAAATCTACAGAATATTTGATTTCTAGTCACCTAATTCAAAGACAGATTAATAAAATCCATGTGAATTCTGAAATTTAACGTTGCAATCATACCTGACAGATGTCTAAAAAACACGTTAAAATTCCTACAAAACTTGCAGTCATTTTGAAATCCCAAAGAGAATGAATTTGAGTGTTCTACATCTGCGTGATTCTGCTTTAAACAGCAGAGAAAGCCAATGATGATAGCACTTTCACATGAAGCAAAAGTGCAGGTTTCAAATGTGCAAATTTCCTGCTGGAAAGATTAATCAGAATAAACTGAAACATGAACTGGAGAGAAATGTCTTGAACACCTTTGTGAATCTCATGGACTATAACTTAGGTGGCCTTCAGTCAACTGTGCTTGCACAACAAACCAAGGTACCTCACTTGAGATCAATTATAGAGACTTTCACCCAAACACTGGGGTTCATACATGTTCTTTTTATACAAACCTAACTGATTTTCATGGGGCACTACACAATTCTGGTCTAGTGATCTTGATAAACACACAATCTTAGCTGGCTCTTCGTTCTCTTGCTTGAGAACGATAGACTAATTTGGAAGGGATCTCCAGAGGCTATGTAGTTCAAACCCCTGTTCAAGGCAGGTCCAAACATATTAGGTTGCTCAAGGAATTTTGTGGTGTTTTTGCAGAGTGGCTTCTTTAAGAATCAGCTAGAAGCTTCTTAAAGGTCCAACAAAGTAAATACCAGCTGGGCTCCCAAGGCTAAACTCCCAAACTCCATTGTTAACAAGGCCATCTGGGAAATTCAGCAACAGTTATAGTGCCTTTGTGAATCACATTTTTGAGAGAGAAAAATGTGAACAGCTGCATTTTGCCACCAGAGAAGTTGTAAGAAACTTTGCAGACATCAAGGTCAGTGAAGAAGATGGGGAGGAGGGAGCCCTGAGAAAAGATTCACTGCAGCCTGTATAGAATACCATGGTGAAGGGGTGTCCCCCCACAGCCCATGGAGGACAAAGAGACCCCACTTGCAGCCTGTGAAGACTCACCTTTGCTCAGGCTGGAGACCATTCAGTCGTTACCAAATGAGTTCCTAGTGGTGACTTAAATCCAAGGGGATTAGGAAATCTAGGGCCAGGATCTTATCTGGACCCAGTCAAAATGATTGCCATGAAAGTTCATCATAATGAATCATGTCTGACATCAACCTGGGAATTCAAGTGTGTAGTTCAGCATCCAGAAAAGTACCTGTATTAATGGGGAACACAACCAGACATATGTATGGCTGTAACACAGTGTAAAATCATTCAGACAGCTCAACCCGATGTCTAAAGCCCTGGATTAAAAGCAGCTTCCAAGAACAGGGATCTCCTGCCAATCCTTCACCACTCTTTCTTCACAGCAGTCTGAATCAAGATTATGCAACTGAGACATAAGAGAGCTGGCCTTCAACCCAGGCAGACAAGTGAAAAGGAGAGGGGAGAGCACACAGGACCTAGCATATCTGGTCTATGTGCACATAACATATAATTACCCAGTGAACTCCTTAAAACATGTAAGTTTGTGACTGATGACTGATTTCCAGAAAACAGTTTTGAAACATCAGACTTCTCTGGGAGGTGTTATATAAGAAAAAGAAATCTTTTGCAATTTCTTTAATGTTTGTTAAATATCTTACCTACTGGCTATGCTTCAGGGGTGTTTTAATTAGTAAGACAGGTTTTTGCAGCAGTTTTCTTTTTGCCTGTGTCTACAGGCATTTTAGCATTAACAAATTACAAGGGAATATCCTAAATTTAGATAAAACCCTCAAATCTGTAGACTTATCCACTTTACCCTTTAATTCCAAAGTACAGTTTGGGAAGTTGAATTAAAGTTTTTCATCACTTCATTGTCTGTCTGTCTAGTATGTCATGGTGACAAATGCAGAACATCCTGGGAGCCAAGCAATTTGCATGATGCAATGGGATATGAATGATAAGGAACTCTTTGCAGTAGTGTTCAATGCATCTAGAAGTCCAAACATTAGTGTCTAAACATAACGCATAGTCTTAAAGAAGAATTTGTAGCACTGATTATGAAAATACAGGGTTATAGAATAAACCCAAATTTTTATTCGTTGAAAGTTTCTATTGTTCCTGGTGTGAGACCGAATCCTTTCTAAGCTGAAGCTATTTTAACGTGAAATCTTAAACCCTGCTATAATCACATAACAAGACTAATTCAAAACAACAATCAACATAATCTGGTGTTTAGTACAATCAACATTGAGATTAAAGGTCCAATTTACAAATCATTTGCATATACCACCTACTTCCAGAATCCTTGACAATTACATGCATGCTGTTGCCTATTCACAAAGAAACTCTTTAAATCTATGGGTCTCCAAATCAGTCTTTCTGTGCTATGGGGAACTTTCAACTCAGTGTCTCACTTTGTTTATCCAGTTGAGACAATGCACAGAAAGAAGCAGAGATGATTATGAGAGGAAAACAAGTGGAAAGTAAGGGAAATATTTGCTATTATTAGATCAGCTATACAAATCATTTAGTTTGTTGTTGTTTTTTCCTTTTATTTATTTATATTACATTTGTATGACCCCA
>VXBZ01011936.1:6833-51594 GCA_013399135.1 Heliornis fulica
CTGATGGCTCATGGCCAACCTGTCATCCACCAGGACCCCCAGGTCCACAGAGCTCCACTGAAGCAGGTCACCCCCAGCCTGTCCTGATACCTGGGGTTGTTCCTTCCCCGGTGCCAGACCCTGCACTTGCTGTCATTGACCCTCCCCTGGTTCCTCACTCCCAGCTCTCCAGCCTGGCCAGCTCTCCTGAATGGTGGCGCAGCACTCCTGCGTGTCCACCACTGCTCCCAGCTCTGGACCATCGGGTCCTTGCTGAGATGATAGTGCTGCCAAGAGGCAGAGGCCTACTCTGATAAGTAGTGAACAAAACCTCATCTAGTTCTTTCACTAAGTTGCCATAGTTACTAAACAGACTGGAACTGATAAGCAGTTTGTTGGGTGTGTTCACATTCATTACTGTTCAACACAGGAGAAAGGGAAGGGGCTGGAAGGCTGCTAAGCCTGTTCACCTGGAATCCCACAGCTGGAAGGCTGCTAAGCCTGCTCACCTCTTCACTGGGAGTCCCACAGCTGGAAGGCTGCTAAGCCTGCTCACCTCTTCACTGGGAGTCCCACAGCTGGAAGGCTGCTAAGCCTGCTCACCNGGGTCACTTACACGCCTGTGTTTCCTGCCTGAGCAAGCAACTGGAAAGCTTGTCATCTACCAAGGTAAGCCCTTACACTACTTGTCTACATCAAAACAACCAGAAACTGGAGACCAATACTTTGCAGTTCCCTGACTTCAAGTGAAAACAAGGGAAGGACACAGCACTCACAGCCTCACCTCGACAGCTGCTCTGACTTTGAGTGGGATGACGAAGCACCGTGGGCCAAATGAGTTAGTCCACCAGACAGATTGACTTCAATGGAAACTGGAGTCTACAGTTACTTTGGCTTCTCTTTAGTTTTTACCAGGTTTCACTGCCCAATAAAGCCACATTCCAGAACCTGCAAGAAGACGGTGTTTCTGGTCCCCAGCTCTTCCAAGAGCTGTTTATGCTCCAGCCTGTCCCTGTCCCACAGTCAAAAGCATCCAGGCTTGTAGGTGTTACCTGAACTGGATCTGAAAGATGTCAGACAACAGAAATCCAGCAGAAGGCATATACACAAACTAGAGTTTGAACACAAGTCTCTGATTTTAAACTACACACAGTGCCCTCCCAACAGATAGTAGGTTAAAAAAAAAATAATCCAAGCACCTGATTCTCCTTTGTCCTGCGCAGACGCTGTCTTCAGCCACCACTGCTTTGTGCTTCCAATTCTTCAAAGACACATGGATCATACCAAGCTGCAGAATCACCAAGCCTCTTGCATCTCCACAGGTACAGGCAAGGGAGTGCCAGGAGAGCTGGGCCACTCATGCAGACCTGTCTGGAAGCACGGAGTTCCTGGACTCCAGAAACACAAGCACAAGATTATTGCCCAGTAAGAAGCAAGAGCAGTAAAACCAGCAAGAACCCCGTTTGTGAGAGCAACCTCCCCAGACCAGCCTCCACGTGAAGGCTGCAGTAGCATCAAAGCAAACATGCTGAGGTCCCACCCAACCCAAAGCATTCTGTGATTAGGAGAAAGGTGACAGTGGCCATGTTCTTCCACCACTGGGCCCAGTCCTGGGCCCTCAGAAAACACTGGCAGATAGACACAGCAAGGTGGCTGCAAAGCAAATGGGGTTCATAACCCTGGTACACAGCCAAGGCAGGACAAACCCAGCAGGACATGGGGACCAACATCAGCTTCAGGGCCTGGCCACCCTCTGCACACTAATCTGAACACAGATGCACGTGGGCCTGGACATGGTCTGACAGATGCACACTGGTGACAGGTGCCAACAGCAGCTCCTCCTCCTCCATTTCACCAGACCGTTTGCAAGTTAAACACAATATAAATTTATACTCAGGGTCTCCACGAAGACATGTGAATTCCAGTACTGGTTCCAATCAGACAGCTTGGAGGGGGAAAGACATGATGCTCAACCAGTTGCTTTCCAAGATGCGATAAGAACTTCTTATTTGCAAGAGGGTTACAAAGCTGACCTCTCAGAAATGAGGTGGCAGACATCTTTAGCTTGGAGACACGGCACTAGACTCAAAGTCAGGCTTAAGTAACCAGCCAGACACTATCTACTGAATTTCTCTGAACTTTATTGGCACTTTAGGAAGAACAAAGTATGGATTTTTAACAACTCCTCCAAACAGGGAAAAAAATAATATTCTTAATATCAAGGTTCTTTGCAGATAAGTACATGGATACATGGATTACTCCACAATCTTAAGGAATTGATGTTTCAATATAATCCCATAAAAAGACTGGTCAAAAAAACCTCATCATAATTTACAACAAGAACAAAAAAAAAAAAAATTAAAAAATACACCAAACCAAACAAACCCAAGACAAGAAAAAAAACAAGCCAGGCAGACATTTGATAAAATACTTCCCTCCCCCCACCCCCAAGAGGAGTAGTTACCCAATTGAACTGGAACATGGAGAGGAATAAGAACAATTCACTGTATCCTAACAAATAGAAAAAAGTGTCTACAAATCTCACCATAATACTGAAAGCTTCTTACATTAGTTTTCTTGCAAAATATCATTTCTTTACAATACAGTATACATTTCCAAGGGAAGGAGGACCATAAACATATCCTCCATCCCATGACTAATATTTTCTAATTGTGTATAGCTAGAAGTATTGAAATCAAATATCATTAATACCACTGGAATATAATACTGGTTAAGAAGGCAGGGCTGAAACAACTACGAAGAGTTAGGTGGACTCACTGGCACAAGCCGTTCTATTCCTATACTGGACCACTGGGAATTAGAACGATTAACAACCCCTATGAACAGAAGTCAAGCCAACATCAAAGCACACGAGCTCAGCAGTGTTGTGTGACCCATCAGAGCACAACAGGTTTACTGGTTTATTATCTGAACACGTATTCCAGGCACCGTACAGCTTGTTAGGAAACTGTTAGAACGTAGTAAAGGCTTCTCTCCCCCCGAATGCATCAAGAGTTGCCATGGACAGAGCAGGAGTGCTGAGAACCAGCTTTAAAGCACCAAAACAGAAGTGTAAAGGTGTCCCCCCAGTAACGTGACTCGGAGCCGATGCCAATGACGCCTCAGTACAGAAATACACAAATCAATTGTAACAAATTCAACTGCAACTCTTTCATCTGTTACTTTCAAAGTACTGAGGTGTGTGGTTTTGGCCAACCAAAAGCTTACTGTGTCGTGTCCCCTCAAAAAGAGTGTGTCAGGGAGGTGAAGCAGGGTCCCACACGACTCATCTGGATGCTTAGAAGCAACATGTGAAGCTAACAGAGGTGTGGCTGGTGTTTGTGTGGATCACAGCCTCACATTGCTTCCAAAAAATGAAATACAGCTCTGGCAAGGCTGCTTCCTGCAACCCAAGGAATTCTCAGGGAGTTTATAAACACTTGTATGACATGGCTTTTTGGCACAGTCCCCCTTTACCTTTCCCGTAGGCCAGGGAGCTCAAAATGCTCTAGCACTCAGATGTTCTCCTTCCACCACCACCACCAGCAGTGGTACCATACAAAGGGGGAAAATCCACAAAAGGGCAAAGTCACAAGATTTAGGATCATGCTAGGCAATAAATCACAGGCTAGCCTTACCACTTCCTACAGGGACAGGCTAATCCGAGGAGGGCAAGGCAAAGGAGGACTCCACTGTAGGTGGGATCCATTTTTAGGAGGCCTCTTCTGAAGGTTAACACTTCCTTCTATGAAGGATCAAGGCAGAAATCCAATTCAACCCTGAGCATACATGGCTGTTTCCTCCCCAGATATGGCAGGAAGGATTCTGGGTAGCTACAGCATGAACAACTTGGAAGACAGGAGGTGACAGGAGGGTATTACAACTACTGGTACAAATGTCTCTCCTTACCAGTCTCACAACCACCAGTGTCCCATCTCTAAGACACAAAGCCTTCTGTTCTCAAAGCCACAAAGGAGCCAAGCACCTGTCTGGGGAAGGAAAAGCACTTAAGCCAGGGATCTGGCAGAACAATAGTGAGGATTAAGGCAGCAATTGGACAGGTGTCTCGGGATTCTCTCTCACCCCTCAAATGCTGCTTGAGGCCAGGAAGACGATGGAGTCTTGTACATGACCCAGACACGAGCAGTTTTTGGTCCCCAGCTGCTGATCACTTTTTATGATTGCATCTAGTTTAAAGACATCTGAGCTACAGTAGATCTATGCACAGTCATAAGGCACTAATGACTATGTGCTAAAAAGGCCTCTTATGGAAAAACCTGAAATCCTATTCACATGACTAGAAACATACTGGGTTTAGCAAGGGAAAATACAGCTGCAGGAATTTTTTAGTCTTTTACACTTCTACCTACCCACCCCCTCAGGTTTCCACTGGCAAACCCAAAAGGGAAGGCAGTGTTCTTTAGCTATCTGTGCCTCACTGGTTACATTCAAGTCAGACAAGTGACAGCGAACAAAGCCATTTACCAGAGAGAAAACTTCTGAAAAGCAGGGGTGTTGAGGCTCCAAACCACACTGCATCAGCAGAAATGCTCCTAAGGCCTCCTTAGGATTCGGATATTCAAAGTTCCATCACCAAACAACAAAAGGTAACACCAGCAGGAACACCACAGAAACTGTTTGGTCTGCTTACGCTTGAAGGACAAAAGCTTTGGTCTTTTGTAACAAAGTCCATACTGTACCTCCAACCCTTCTTCCTGAGCCCCATCCTCTCCTCAACTACATGATTCAGACCTTGTATTAGTCAGAAATTCGACCCTGGCTACTAAGCTCAATACTGAAGCTTGCACAAGTTAGTAGGAAGGCACAGAGTCCAACATTAGCACTTTGCTGTGTATATTTCAGTAAGTATCTGCTGGCCTCCCCACCCGAAGAGGAGAGGACAGCAACAGAGCCACTTCAGCAAGCAATACAAAACTAAACTCAATGAGACTTTCCCCAAAGCCAAACAATTTCAGATTTGCCCCAATACATGTTTGCTTTCCCAAGCCACCCCAAGCAGATGTAGATACTATTCTTTCTTCTGCTGTTTAACTCCAGCATTTGCCCAAAACCTGATAAATAAGACCATGGTCACTCTTCTGTAGTGGTTCCAGCGCAGCATGATTACAAGTGAATGACGGGAGAGGACGGGAAAGAGGGGAGAAGAGAATGCAGGGCAGCAGGTGCCGGGGGGGTTTACATGGACTCGAACTCGTCAATGCGCTGCTTGGTGTTGCCCTGCCGAATCTGACGAAGGGTCTTGTACTTGTCTCGGCCCAGACGCATGTTCTCGGCGTGGATCATATCGTTGGCCGTCTTCTTGGTTTCATCCCGAGCATTTGCCAGCTCTGAGGAGAGAGCCTTCAGAGAAGGGGAAAGAAACAGCAACAGGTTACCACCTGCCAGAGACTCAAAGCTACACAAAGAGGTTTCTTGGTAATACTCCCAAAGACTCAATATCCATGGAGACGGGAAACAGATAACCCGAATGTTTACCGCGCCAGGCAACCCGCTCTAGCTGACCCCACCTGAGCAAGGAAGTGGACTAGATGTTACTATGAGGTCCCTCTCTAACCTAAACAATTCTGTGATTCTGTGGAAGTTAATATTTTCCCTTAAAATGTCAGCCAGTCTGTCACCTACTTTCTACTGTCAAGCACAGTAAGAATGACTGTCTCCAACATACTTCAAAAGACTCAAGTGGAGGAATCCCAAAATACAGCAGGAGATATTGCAAGATTTCAGCAATTTCCAGCATTCTACTACAAAAGAAACTTCCTGCAGAAGATAAAGGGCACCTCGTCACTCTGCCCATGCATAACCACCGCAGCACGAGGCGGAGCAAGCAAAGCCTGGCAAGCCAGGCAACAAGCCAGCAGCGTAACAAAATGCTTGGAATGGGTCGAGAGCAGGAGACTGCAGATCTGTAGGAGAAGGTGTCAGCACTGCTGCCTCCATGCTGAGCCCCAGTGGCTGCTCTCAGGATTCTGCAGCACAACCCAGTCAGGCCTAAGCGAGGCAGCTGCTTGATGGAAACTGGACTGAGACCTCGGATACCCTGCAGCCACGAACAGCTGTCAGGTGGCTGGCAGGACACAGACAAGCACCCTACATGTGACAGATGCTGCTTTTGGCACTACTTGAAAACACTTCACTACTTCCAGTGAAGTGAAATTTAAGTGCCAGGAGACAAGATTTGCCTCTCTATACTCAATGGTTCAGCAGCTATCTTGCAAGATCTCTCCAACAACCCCCACCCCTTCTTTTTTTGCTGTTTTTTTGTTGTCTGTTTTTTTTAAACCCCAGCAATACCTCCCAGCCACAATTACTGGCAAGAAGAACAGAAGCATCACCCAGACACACACACTCTTTTTGCTGCAAACTTTTTACCTTCAAGTGTTTCTGGACCCGTTCGTTCTTCTCTGCTTCAGTGGTTCGTTCCTCTTCACTGCGATCCTTGATGGTGGCCTCTGATCGCAGCTCAGCACTGGCTTCTGCCGCATTCTCATCCTGCTCATCATCGTGCTCGTTCTCAGAGTGCATGGGCTCAGTGACATGAGGAGTGCTCATGGCAGTCTTCAACTCCTCTTTGGTCTTTTCTAGGTCTTCCTGCACCATCTGTGCCTGCAGTAGGGTATGCCACAGTGTGTTAGTCACTATAATCCTGGGTGTGAGACTTCCCGCAGAAGCGCCGCTCAGCGCTCACTGCGGGAAAGCCTGTACCTCACACACACTGAAGCACTGTGCTCCAGAGCTACTCAGCCACAGGCATTTGCAAAACTTCAGAGACCTGAAGAATGGTTATAATTAATGGGAAATGGGCTATGGGCCTAATTAGTCAAAATATTTTTAATCTCAATTATTAGTCAGTCAGGCACTCATTCCACAAAGAAAAGTAAAGCAGGGTATTTACAACCACCTCAGATATGTAGACACCCAGTCTGGTGCGATATCTAGTGCCAGTAGTTTTGGTCACAACACCATGAAGAGCAACTCCACAAGTAGTAATGCTGTTTGCACAGATTCTGCTTTACCTTCTGTTGCCATTCCTGGGCCTCACTCTCTTTCTTCTGACGGGCTAGCTCCAGCTGTGTGATCCTAGCTGTGAGTTCTGCCATTTCAGCAGCCTGCAAAAGAAAGGCTCTTAGTGGGGACAAAAATCAGAGTTCTTGTTAAATGAAGCATTTGTTCAAATGCGGAATAAACAAACAAACAAATAGATAAACAAACAAACAAATAAATAAGACTTTTAACATCACTACTGTAAGGAGAAAGCTTTGCTATAAACTTCAGTCCCACCAGTATCTTCATAATGTAAGGAAGCCAAAGATGGTGTGGGTTTTGTTGTGGGTTTTGTTGAGGGTTGTTCGTTTTGAGTTTGGTTGGGTTTTTTATTCTCTTCCAAACAGAGCTACAGAACTCAATTCTTTGAATCCAAACCAGGGAAAGCAGTTAGTGAGCCCTACTCAGCATCAGATTAAAAGGCTAAAAGCACAACAATCCAGACCTACTGTACAAATACACTTATACTTAGGTATAAAGTTCATTTGCTTGAAGCTGAAAGTGTAAGAACCAGAACTATGCTTCCTCATTATATTCACAGCCTTGTTTGCCTAGAGACCTTATATTCCCACCCTGTCACTATTTTCCCTGCCCGATTTTCATCTCACCCACTTACCAGCTGTTCCTGGGTCTTTTGTTGATCATGGGATGCTTTCAATAGGGCCTCCTTTGCCTCTTCTGCTTCTCTACGTTCTTTAGCCAGTTTCTCTGCTTCCTCCTGTGCTCGTTTTCTTTCCTGTTCCAGCTCCATAGCTCGGCGGGTCTGTTCTTCCAGTTCTGAAAGAATGGGGGAGCACATTTGAAGAGAGATCAAGTAAAGAATAGCAGCAGAAGAGGAAGGTGCCATCACACATATGTTCTGGACAAAGGTTTTCCTTCAGAAAGACATGTAAAGGAGAGATGCAAGCAACTGTCTCCTTCTTCACATTGTACTGGAGCTGGAAAACAGAGAGACATGCCTGTTCCAAGCCAAGAGATTAGTTGCCCAATCGATCTGTGGAGAAGTCTGGCTAAGTAATTAGGTAGTAATCACACCAGAGTGGGTGGTGTGACCCCACTACACTTTGACTCCTTCCACTACAGATGTGCTGGGACAAAGCTTCCAGCCAGCACACAATTGCAAGGTACTCTTGCTGCCACCCATCTGCTCAGTGCAAGCCCTGTTTCAGCAGCTGCATACAGAGGGTTCAAGTTCAAAGCTAAACCAGGGTCCTAACACCAGTTAGCACGCAATACTGGAGGGCCAAATGACTCAGAGACGCTCACAGCTTTATTACCTGCACCCTTCTCGCTCAGACTATGCATCTAAGGAAATACCAAATGTTTCAAATTACCTTGCTGAGCTTTCTTGGTTTGCTCCTCAATTTGCTTGAGCCTCTCCATTAGCTCCTCCTTCTCACGTTCAATCTTCTCCTTCTCTTTTTCTGCCAACTCCCTCTTCTTCTTCTCGTTCTCTAGCAGGGCTCTGATGAGGGGGAAGGCAGAACACAATTTCAAGTTATCAGCTGCTCAGATTGGAGTGCACACAAGAGATGTGCACTGCAGTCTGCAGCTGATGAGTTTTACATGCCCCTTTTACAGTACACAGACACAAACAGCTCTGCTAGCATCCATCCCAGTGGGAAGTTCGTGACAGCAACGTCATGATGGAAATCTCTTGATGTCAAGATCCACCCCAGTCCTGTCAAACAGATGGGCTGTAAGGACGTGATGGCGGGTCACATTTGTGACGAGTGGCATTTCCATCATCTTACTCAATCTATGGAAGCAGAAAGTAAACTGCTCTTTTTTTGACTCAAGCAGATTAAGGTGCTGCCAGCAATTTACTTAGCATGATACTACTGTGCAGTGATCAGCTAAATCCAAGCTACTGAGTCCTACCAACCTCTCCATCTGTTTCTGATGCTTCTCTTCACGAGCCTGTGCCTTCATCTGCTGCACCTCAATGGTANAAGTTATCAGCTGCTCAGATTGGAGTGCACACAAGAGATGTGCACTGCAGTCTGCAGCTGATGAGTTTTACATGCCCCTTTTACAGTACACAGACACAAACAGCTCTGCTAGCATCCATCCCAGTGGGAAGTTCGTGACAGCAACGTCATGATGGGAATCTCTTGATATCAAGATCCACCCCAGTCCTGTCAAACAGACGGGCTGTAAGGACGTGACGGCGGGTCACATTTGTGACAAGTGGCATTTCCATCATCTTATTCAATCTATGGAAGCAGAAAGCAAACTGCTCTTTTTTTGACTCAAGCAGATTAAGGTGCTGCCAGCAATTTACTTAGCATGATACTACTGTGCAGTGATCAGCTAAATCCAAGCTACTGAGTCCTACCAACCTCTCCATCTGTTTCTGATGCTTCTCTTCACGAGCCTGTGCCTTCATCTGCTGCACCTCAATGGTATCTGGTTTACGTCTGCGCATGTAGAGCTCGTGGTTCCCCATGCAAAGTGCCAAGATGCGTTTGTTAATCCGTAACCGAGGGGCATAGAATACAAAATCCTTGGGACAAGAAAGAGGAAGCATTAGAACTGCTCTTTCAGATAATGAGCCCTCTATGTATGTCTGCAACATGCTCCAAACTTCATAGAGCCGCTAGACAGCTTTTCTCGGTGGTACCTAGTTCATTGGTGGTGGCAGTTAGGCACCTGGTTTTCAGGAATGATTTCAACCTAACAAATACAGGACAGAACCACCACTTGTAACAGCAAGCTGCAGTAAAGCATCCCTAGCAGAGCACACTGCAACTTGCTTCACTGTTTCATTACCAACACCCTCAGGGGCTGGTTTACCATGCACACTGAGACTACGTCACCTCCCACCTTTCTTTCCACTTAGCTTATTCCATGCAAAAGTCTGGCCACCCATATTAAGTGTAATATTGTGCCATATGCCAGAAAGAGCAGATGTCCAACGGATACATAAGTTTGTTCTGTTAAAAAGGAGCAACACCAGCAACAAAATGCTTCCAAGCAGCAACGCAACCAGAATGACCAGAAGGTATTATCTGACACAGGAAATTAACAAATCTTAAAGATTAAACCAATTATGTTAATTATAAATTTGGACTAAAAAGCCCTCCCAGTGTACCCCACAAAATGAACAGCCTTTGAGTAAGGTGAAAAAGACCCATTCCACACACTAATAAAGCCAACAGGCTGCAAAGGAAGCATTCACAGTTAACACAAGTGCCTCATCTCTAATTGTGTTATCAGAGAGAGAATTCAAACGCCCTTTGGAGAATCAGAAACCCCAAAGAGCTTCTCCCTGGCACCAACTTTGAACAGTTTAAGGTTATACTGAACTAACCACTACCCTCCTAGCCAGAAGCAAATCCCAGCTATCACCTTACTGCCATTAGACCCATTCTGTACACCTCTGCTTGCGTCAGCACAGACATTACTGATGAAAAGATTTTGTGCAATTAAAAAAATAAACAGAAGAGATGGTTCAGTTAAGAAAGCAGAAGCTCCATCTGAACATTGCTTCTTACTGGCGCTTTCTTGTCAATAGGCTTGATAACAAATTTCTTGTCATTAAATGAGATGTTTCTGATCTCACTCCAAGGGAATCCGATTTTTGGTGTTAGCCTGCAGAAATGGAAAGCAAAAGGAAACAGTTCTTGATTTAGAATATAAAGCTCAAAATTCTCCCAAATCTCCCCTCATATTTCAGTACTCTTCTGTTGACTGGAATCAGCAAACAAAACTAGTTTTGCAAATGAACTGCAAACACAAAGAAGCAGTTTGCTAATTCCACCTTTTTTTTTTTAAATTTATTAGAGGAAAAACAGAACTGGAGAATGTATCTGTGGCAGGAAGACTAGGGATAAAAGTAAAACTAGCTTGATAAGACTTGCCAATTTCGTGTACATTTTGTCCAAAGCAGCATGTTTTACAGATCATTCTCACTGTGTTTCTAACACTGACACAGTAATATAGGAATTGCATAGTATAGAGACTTGAGTTGCAGAACAGATTAATCTCAAATGCTCAAATCTCAAATCTCAAAGGACCCAAGGGCAACAATGAGGAGAAGGGGTTTATTACCTGTCATTCTGCTCATAAATGTTGAGTCCAAGAGCATCTACACCTAGCCAGAGTTCAGAGCCCTTCTTGTTCTTAATGCTGAAGTAGTTCACACCATACATTTCCAGATCCTGTGCAATTTTCAGGTACTCCAAAACAGCATCTTCTCTGCAGCATGCAAAAAGAAAGCAGAATTTCTTTTTTTGCTTTGTAAGCCACTAGAGCAAGAAGGTGCTGTCTGCCTACATGGACAGAGCAGCAACGAGCCTGAAAAGGTTTCAAGCATCAGCCTAGTAGGGAATACCAAACCCCGCAAACTCAAGTCTTGTTTTGCTAAGAACAGGCAGCTCATGTGGACTAGCAGGTGTGGAGGAATGTGCACCTAGCTCCCCTGAGCAGAATAACCTGAAGAACACTAACCCATCCTGGAAACAAGCCACAGGTTTTTGTATGCAGTCACACATTACACACTAGCAGGTTACACACTACTTTGAATACAGTGGTTTCACGTGACATCAGTTACCTAATCATCCCTCGATGCTCCTCGTGCCACACCTGGATCCTCTCCTCCCACTGGTCCTTGTTAAGCTTGTGCTGCTCCAGAACTCTAGAAAAAGCACGTGGGATGTTGGAAACCAGCCACTGCATTTACACATGCACAGCCACATCACTCTTAAATGCTGCTTTATTAAATACTCCGCTGGCATCAGTTTCCTCACAAAAATATTCCAGGAGATCCAGTTCTACTATAAGACTGGCCAGAGACACACTGGTCAGAATTCAGACTTCTGAAGTGACAAACTGTGTTACTTGTGCTTCTCCTTGTAGCATTTTATTGTTTCGGAGCTTCTCTCACCATTTCTGATTACAGTTTCTCCAGCAGTTGTTAAGCAGGACGTTTAAGATTAAAGCTCTTAATTAAACGAACACTAAGAGGCACCAGGCTATACTTTATTCAGAATGTTCCAGTCAAGACACCCCCCACCTGCCAAACAAACAAAAAAAAGGAGGTCTAGGAGTGCCCTGGTTCGCTTACCTCTGTGGGAGCAGTTTGTCACTAGCAAGGTAGCCGGACTTGTGCACCTCTTTGTTGAAGTCTCCGTATTTCGACTGGACAGCATAAGAAGCTAGAAGGACAGCTGTCTCTGGAGGGCAGTAGATGTCATCATTCAGGATTGCCTCCTTCACTTGGAGGAAGAAAAGGCGCTGTGTGATGTCCTGGATGAGCTCTTCTGCAACATCCTCTGGGTAGAACTTGGCACGGAATTTGAAAAGCAGGGGGCTTTCCTTGCGTACATCCTGCGCTGTCACCTGGAACAGAGTTATCCTTTTTACAGCCCACACACCAAGCAAAGGCGAGCAGGTTTATGAACAGGAAGACAAGCACACATTGGAAAAAAACAACCAATCTTCCTTTCCAATGCAGGAGTGAAGAGGCAGAAAAGCAAGGCTTTTCAATTCCTTATTGCTAAATACCTCATTACCACTCCCTGCAGGACTTCTGACAAGCCACTAGTTACTATCAATGCTAGGAAGGGACCTTCCAGGTTTCCCTCCAACCAAGATGCTCACACAAGCACATTAGCAAGTTATGGGGAAGAGTAAGAGATCTGCCTGGATTACAAACAGGACTAGGTCTAACGCCACCAGGTCACACACCGTGGTACCTCAGGGAAGGGGTGTGTGGACTGAAGGGAGGCAACACCAACACGATAATCTTGTGGCAGTTCAGCGTGTGGAGAGGCAAGAGCAGATCCCTGACAGAAGTATGGCAGACTGAATTTGTTTCTACCCTCCAAGAGAAAGGAACCCAGGAGAAGTGAAAACTTGGAGCAAACATACCTTTTTGTTTAATTTCAGCCACGTTGAGAAGCCCTTGGTGTCCTGGTACTGAAGTCCAAAAAACCAGACCTCTCTTAGACCAATTGTCTTGACAACCTGGAAGAGAGATGATTAGCGAGACTACCAGTGAGATCAGCCTGTCTGCCTGGGGGTGGAGAACACAGTAACACTAAGTTCAGACAAAGACAATCAGTGCCCCAGTCTTCTGTCTCCCCTGTGACCGTGCACATAGCTAATGATAGTGTCTGAGTGGTCTTAAGTGGGAGATGTGTTGCATTCTTCCCTCTCCCTTATCTCTTTAAGGGTTGTTGCTACTTACAGACAACCGCTAGAATACTGTTTTCTTCAGTAAGGTAGAAATCAACACAAAGCCAAAATGCCACACAACAGGTCTGGCAGTTAGAATAGCTACTAGGAACCAACAATGCAGCTCCATATTTAGGTATGCCCCCGTGATGGTTTCAGCTGGGATAGAGTTAATTTTCTTGGCAGTACCTACAGCTTGGAATTGGATGATTCTGTTAGTGCCCATCAGTGCCTACAGAGAGCGCCAAGATCCCTTCTGCTTCTCACACCACTCCATCGGTGAGGAGGCTGGGAGTGCACAAGGAGTTGGGAGGGGACATGGCCAGGACAGTTGACCTAGACTGTCCAAAGGGATATTCCACACCATGTAACATTATGGTCTATAGACACATAGGAAGGCTAGCAGGGAGGTAGGACTGCTGCTCGGAAACAAGACTGNGGGTTTTTTCCCCACTCTCTTCTCCATCCCCTTTCGGGGGAGAGAGGGACAATGGAGCTGTTGCCTGGTGCTTAGTTCCCAACCACTAGAGCCCCTCACTTCACAGGTGGATGGATGGATGTACTACTGCAGGGCAAGCCAAGTCCTACTAGGCTGTGCTACTGCAAGATCTGTATCCTGCTGTGGACAGGCATTTCATGCAGTGCNCATGGCCAGGACAGTTGACCTAGACTGTCCAAAGGGATATTCCACACCATGTAACATTATGGTCTATAGACACATAGGAAGGCTAGCAGGGAGGTAGGACTGCTGCTCGGAAACAAGACTGGGCATCATTTGTTTTGTGGTGGTGNTACTACTGCAGGGCAAGCCAAGTCCTACTAGGCTGTGCTACTGCAAGATCTGTATCCTGCTGTGGACAGGCATTTCATGCAGTGCTAGTGAGTGGCACCCGTAAGAGTGTGTGAATGAATATGCCATCCCTCGTGCCAGGACACAGAGCCACCCCAGAAGTTAACTGTGGTGCTAGAAAGTTCTGTCCTCAGTCACTTCCCTAGCAAACCTCTGCAGACATCCTGTAAGGAGAGATAGGGGCCTCATGGTGGGGCAAGACGACTGCAGTATAACACTTCTTTGGTAACAAGGAAGGGGAAAGCTGCTGGTGGAGCCTGCTCACCAGCAGAGGCCACAGCTTTCTGCCCCGGCAAGTCTGAGGTGTGCCACGGGGCACAGCATGCCTAGACGCTGAAGTTCCCCACATCTCCCCTGAACCCCCAGGAGCCGTTCTCTCATTGGTGAGCAAAGGGGGGGTTACCCATCACCTCCATTGCCAAGGAAGAAAGGCAGGAGAAGACATTTGTCTCTAGGAGACACTGTACCTAAAACGTAAATGGGTTTTACACACCTCTGGCCCCAAGCTTGCTCACCTCTTCCCCTCCTTCAGAGAAACTCAACAACCGGAGGGATGGGATGATGGTTTCCCCTCACCCTAGGAAAACGGGCTGCCGAAAACAGTGCCTCTCCCTTGTCAGGTAAGCTGAGGAAGACGTTTTACTGTCTTGTCCCATGCTTTATCATTTCTCCTTAATGTCCACTTTCTTTACAATTACTTCCTTGTAGAATCCTTAAGGATGTACTCCGTTCCCTTCCCATGTGGTCTTGAGCTTTAGCAAGATACAACACGAGGGCTGCAGGCTCCCCACAAACACATTACTAGTTAAGATTCTTTAGGGTTTGGGTCAGACATGTCTTCTGGCCTTACAAATGCAGCATTACAGCCCTCTCTCAGTCCCTAAGACCAACGGGAGTTCTCAGCAGAGTCATCACAGAGACAAAACCTACATAAGGTGACGTAGTCTTTACAAATCATCCCTCTGGAGTCCACGAAATTAATTAGCCTCTCCTTGTTTGAGTAGGAGCTGAAGAGCTGGACTGAAGCCTCTGTAAATACAGGGGAACATGAGGCAGATAAGCCTTCCTCGTGCTTATCATGCAGGAGGATGCACGCATCTAAGGAGGCTTCTGGAGAAGTACCAGTTTGCTGTATACACTGAAAGCAGGGTAAAAGGAGAGGAAGAAAGGATGCCCCACAGAGCCTAAGGAAACGCCTGTTCCAGGCAGCATTAACATCTGAATGGGATGGAAGCTCCCCCTTCTGCTGCATGCATCTGCTTGCCCGGCTTCTACTCGTCAGCAGCTTATGCCTAGGAATTCAACAAGCTGGACCGCCAGCCAGAACTGAACGGCATCACACTGAGGCGCCACACAAAGGGCTCTATTCTACAGCAAAGACTACACAGCGACCGCCGTGACAGCCGTGGGCCGAACGGGGAGAGGGCAGGACAGCCCCCCCGACTGCTACCGACTCAAACTCGAACGCTGCAGGCACGGCTCGGCTGAACAGCGGGACACGCTCTGCGGCTTGTCCGCCCAAGCCCGGACCTGGCCGCTCGGCTCTCCCAGCGAGAGCGGCCTCTGGCTCGGGACACGGCGCCGGGATGTGGGCGTGTGTGTGGAAACTGCACTCCTCCCTCCTTCCCACCTTCCGTGGCCAACTCTTCCAGAACAGAGATGCTTCTAATGCTTTCAGAGTGCTAAAATGCCAGAGCACTAAATGACAGGATCTCCTTTCAGTTTTTAAGCTTATTACAGTTTGCTATTTACCACCTTAGCAACAAGCAAGGCGGCCCGGTTTTGGATGCACCAGTGCCTTTAGAAAAGCCAACGAGTTTCCACATGTTCATGGGAAATTTGCACCACATTTCCATAGTGCTCAGCCACAAGTGTTTGTTACACAGACAAAACCTCTGAAGTTTGCTGGAGGAACCTGCCAGTGTCCTGAAACTCGCTGCTTTCTACCAGGAGTCTGCCAGTTCACTGCTGTCACCTATGGGATCGAGTGCCCCAGACCAGCATCCTACGCATTTAAGGGCTATTAGGTAGGACCTTACCAAGGCTAAAGGCTTCTCAGCCGTCACCCTCCTCACAAAGCTTAGCTTACAGTCCACACCTAGCCACACCTATTCCAAACACAGCTCAACTCCAGCAGTTACTCAGAAGTCGAGAAGGATGTGGTCAGCATGATTCAAGCTTCAGCAGCCATGACAGAAGAAACTGACGGACTGGCACGCTACAAAACCCCTACACTCACTGCAGCACATAAGCCGGGCAGGGCACCTGAACTCAAGAGTCTGATTGTGCTCTAGCTCTTAAAGAAAACTGTAGGATCCTTAAGAATTAAAAATCCTAAACAAATCAGAAAGAAACTCCCACACTCCACTACATAGTAGGCTCAACGCTGAACATAAAATACAGCATCACTGACAAGTTTTAGTGTGAGCAGGGATGCTTATTGCTACAATTTTAACCAAGAGCTTAGTACACTTTTCTATTACAAGTATAGCTCACAAAACTGAGGAAAAGTTACATTCCTAAGAATGTAACAGTACCTGAAGGGGCCTGGAAGAAAGCTGGGAAGGGTCTTCTTAGAAGGGTACGTAGTGATAGGATGAGAAGGAATCATTTTAAATAGGGAGTGGGTACATTCAGATCTTAGGAAGAAGGTGAGGCCCTGAGGGGGGTGAGGCCCTGCCATAGGGTGTCCAGGGAAGCAGAGGCTGCCCCCTCCCTGGAGGGGTTCAAGGCCAGGTTGGATGGGGCCTTGAGCAGCCTGGTCCGGTGAAGGTGTCCCTGCCCATGGCAGGGGGTTGGAGCTTAATGATCTTTAAGATCCCTTCCAGCCCAAACCATTCTATGACTCTGTTTATCTAAAGCTGTACAGTTACAATGGGGTATTGCAGACAGTCTCAACTCTACAGTGTAGTAACATCATGATTTATAGCAGTTCAATAGTATTTCTACAGCCAACTACTTCGGGGCAGAAGACAGTTTCCAACAAAGCAGTGAAGCATCTGCATTGCTCCATCACTACAAGAATTCACCCTGGAATTTAGCCAAGCAGGAATGCGAGTCAGGAACTTTTCTAACTCAAGCAAATGCACCTGCTACCATAGATCTTTAGACTCAAACTTCTCCTCCTCATTAAGCTACTACCTATGTACAAGCTTTCCAAAAGTCTCCTGAATCCTATTCAGAGTAGGTGAGAATTATGGGTGGCATAAACAATGTATTTATTCTACCTTTAGACAGAAGGGGTGGAAGCAAGTACTGCTAGATGTTACCAAAGCCAGTGGCATGCACTGAGGTAGATGTGCAGTTAGAAACTTAGCAGCTTCCTGTTAGCTGAAGTCAGAACTGACAGCTTCAAGTAAAAGGGCAATCTAGGGCAAAAACATGCAGGATAACGCAAAATTTTCATGTGAAAGAGCCCAAAGTCAGGTTTCACATCAGAAGGTCAATGTGCTGCAACAGCAAAATTAAGTTTGTTTTCTAGAGATAGTCTCCCTTCGTCAAAAAAACCCTGTTTGTTAAAGCATTCTTTTTTCAGGAACACATCAGGCAGAAAATACTAGTTCAGCAATTCCAGGAGCACAACATCATTTAAGGGAGGTAGAAAACAAACATCCATAACTTTGTTCTCACACACAGATCACAGGACCCAAGACCACCTTGGAACAGAAACTGAGAGCAAGTAGATCATCAGTTGCCTAAGTCACTGCTCAGTCCCCAGTAGCAGAGAAACAGCTCTGGACAAGCCCTTTGCAGGAACTAACCCACACAAACACCTGAGCCATTTGAAACATACTGGTATATGGCACTTGATGTGCTCAAAGCCCCACCCCCATACTAAAGGGGAGCAGATTTAGTATTTACTGCCAGCTCACTAGAGGCTCTCATGTTTTGGTGTGGTATTCAGCTCTTTATGCAAAGGTCAATAACCAGTTTGAGCACGGGGATTACAAGATGCACATGCTCTCCTTCATATGCACATCTGGCCATAGTCTCCTCTACAACAGAAAAGAGCCTCACATTTTCCATTAAAAACCCCCAGACAACAGTCAGTGGTGGATCTGCACTCAGAGACCACGATGAAATGTTTCCCAGTGCAACAGGAACTGAATAGCTGCTCCTTGGCAGTTAGTTCCCTCAGCTGTAAAGGGTAAATGATCAGGTTACAGGGCAGCCACAGAAACTGGAATTAGGCTCCTCAAGCACCCACTTGGCAACAGCCTCCACAACTCCTTATTCATGCCAGATGTGGAAGACTTCAGGCATCCCCACATCTACTGCAAACTCCCTACCTTACTGCTCATCGTGTTCTCAAGCCCTGGCAGAGGCTGGGGCCTCTGCTGGTCCTTCTACCACCACCACTATGGTGGCACCACACTAACAATAACTAGCACTGTTGTGCTAGGTCTGACTAATAATTTAATCAAAGCCTGGACATCTGCCACTGGGTGAGTGTCTAGGACATACATTTCACTATCAGGAACCAACATCACTACCTCCACAAGGAAATCCTACGTGCTAGGCAGCAGAAAACAGCAGTTTCTTACTCCGGTGAGCATGATACGTGGACAGTATGAAGAAAGTGTGCACATCAGACCTTTTAGAAAGAGCATATGTTTAACTGACAGCCTCAGGCACCTTTCCCCACCCCCACTGTCTCCTCTACCAACTCCATGTACAGTTTAGCTGAAATAACACTGCCTCATTTTGATTAGAAACTTCGCTCTGCAACGGCATTTTCCCTCCCTTCACAAAGTATTTACTATAGAAAAAAAACCAAAATAAAACTTCTGTTTAGGCAGGTGCTGTGTGAAACAAACTGCAGGGAGGAGGACATGCTGTTCAACAACATGACACAGGAGCGAAATCAATTACAAGGACACAAAGAGTTCCCATACTAGAAACATGATCAGAGGCTTCTCAAAGAAGTCGCTGAAGCCCGAGTCTGCCATCACAATGTCAGTTCACAGCAAGAGTTACAGATGGTCTAGAGCTCACTGAAAACATTGTGTGCAGACAAATTACTACTGACTTCAGTAGTATCAATTCTGAGCACCTGGTGCTTTCCTTGGATAATATCAGAAACCAGGTATTGAAAAATAATTACAGGAAGCATCCATATGAAGAACACCCCCTCCAAAAAACAATTCACCTTTTGATGAACTTGGGGGCATGTGTCTCTTCAGCTTCACTGTCGTATGTTCCCATGAACTAACTGGTGGAGCTCACGTTGCACACATGGATTCTGAACAAAATCTGACCCTCACTTCTATCATTCCAAAAAAAAAAAAAAGATAGATTTTGAGACCACACAGTGCTAAAACATGTACAGGCTGCTATGCAGTAGCACACAGACAGCTGAGGACTACACTGCAACTCAGAACTTCCCTTTCTGCCTTTCCCATTATGAAAGGATGATCTTTTAGTAAAGCCTACGATCTTGTGATCTCACTCTATCTCCTCCATCTCAGGGCTGGGATGCACACAGCAATGTGATATCTAGTGTTGGATCATCCAGCTGAATACAAGAGAAAGTAGCAGTTTGTGGTTAAACATCCCAAAAAATTGCTAGCCCCAAATAAAATTGCTGACTTCTATGGGTGGGTCAGCCCTTAAGCTTCTCTTCATTTAGATGGGTACTGTGTGGCACTGCCTCAGGACACTCAGCACTACTGAACCGCACCCATATCCGATGTCTCTGGTCTGGCAGGTCCTTCATCTTATCATTAAGCCACGACTGACTTTACTTTTCTTTAAGCTATGAACTTACTGTTCAGATTTTCCTGCAAGCAGCAAACCCACTGCCTTCAAGTACAGCAGAGAAACACAGGGGAGCTTCTCAAAGCTCCAACCAACAACACCTGTCTTCATCTGCTCTAACTTTGCGCTGCACGTGCCTCCCTGCTTCCATTTGGGCCAGGATAGGAGGAATTTTGCCTAGCCAGCAAATGTGGAGGGACGCCGAAGCACCCAGATGAAGACAGCACAATACATTACAGTATGTAGCTTCTCCTTGAGACCTTCCTCAGGGCCTTATGGGAGTACTGAGCATCACTTTATCTGCACACTTACGGGTTGCAGAAACACCTGAAACCCAGTTAAGCCTCTCTTGTTTTTGAGACCAACTACTCTCTGACATCAATTGCATAATGCTTGCAAGTAAGCCAACCAAAGATAGCTTGCTAGCTCCCTCATAAGACCTATGAATTATGACTGCAGGCACCTACTGCTTTCCAATTATATATTATGAGCTACAGCACCAATTCAGTTCAATAGAGGTAAGAATATGTTCTTGGAGATTAAACTTGCAGTCATTTTTAAAAACAACAAATGTATAGCTTCGTACTATGCTGAGTTCTCAGGTTATTATACACACTGCCACCTAATCTTTGAAGTCCTTCAGAAATTGTTTGCTGCTGTTTTAATGGAATCACAATGTCTGTATCAACTTTAGATCTTTGCAGGTCCATCACTTACCTGATCAAAGAGTTGCTTCCCTGTAGTGTTGGGCTGGATGGCAAACTCCAGCTCAGCATCCATGGTAGTAACACGCACACTGATCTGTAAGACAGAAAATGCATCATTGCAACATGTGCTCTAAGCAACACTACCCCATAATGAAAGGCAACATCTGCCTACAACCAGGAACCAGCTCCCAAACCTGCAGGAACTTCACTAGCAGCACTTAGAGTCACCTGCCCTGACAGCCCAGCGTTCTCAGTTTCCCTGTAGAATATAACTTCTACTTCACAATGTAGGAGTTTATTCTGCCTGTTCCTGTCAACATTCCCAACTATGTCCTGACACTTGAGAGCCATTCACAGCTTACGAGCTGATTTTCTATTGTAGAACATTCTGGCATCTTCCACGAAAGCAAAGATACTACAACAAACCTCAGTACACACAACCATATATCCAAACCCTCCATCTGAAGATCAGAGTGAAGGGTGTCCCTGGAAGCACCAACAACTCAGCCTGCTACTGCACACAAGTCAGTGCTAACAATGCTGCTCCGGTCTCCACACGTGCTTGGAGAAATTATAAATCACAATGCCCAAAACGCTTCGAGAGCTCACAGCAGAGAGGATGAAAGGACAATCCCACGCTCTCAGGCAAAAAGGGCACATGCTGAATTAACCTGGGCACTACTATGTGCAGTCTATAACAAAGTAGTAGAAGTATCTCTATTTAGTTGCCTGCTGCTTTCTAACACTTTCAGGGAGGTGAGATCTCCCTAAATACTTCAGAAATGGGTTAGGTCTAATTTAATATTGCAGTCAAGATTTCATTACAATATTAGCCTTACACAGTCTTCCAGAAGAAATGTCACATGACACTATCTCGACAGGGAAGTCTCACCATTGTGTCTTCACATATGAAATTTAAGCGGTGTGGGATTACAGCAACTGAGTGTGCAGTTTCATCCCACAGAAGCAGGAAAGCATCTGTACACCTTTACACCTGTAGTTCTCATGAAGCAGAGGCATCTCACCTCAAAGATCAAAGTAAAATGTAGCCACAGCTGCTGATCACTGCTAGGAAACATCGTGTGCATTCTCAGATCGAATTCTCCTGCCCGAATGCAGACACCTTAACTTCTGACCACGCAAAGTAAGGACTGCAAGTACACCGAGCTGCCTGAGAGCTCACTGCTATTTGCTTACCTATCAGCTGGAAAAGCTAAAGATATGCCATGGTTTATAAACACCAACTGCAGATATTTTAGATCAAACTGTTCTAATGCTTTTCTCTCAAAGCCAAGGTTCAAAACTTGAAGCTGTTCTGATGAGCCGCAGTGCGCCAAGCTCCAGCACACAGGCTTTGCATCCATAGTTCTTTCTTGCCAACAAGCCAATTACCCACATCAACAAAACCTAGTTTATATGCTCTTCAGTGCAGTCAATCCTCTTAGCACACTCCACCAGCCTTCAAGGGGGTGAGAGGAATTATTCTGTGAACAGTTTTAGTAAGAGTAACTTAAACTCACATTTAGACTATAAACTAACCACATGACACTAGAGACCAAAGAAACCCCTAGAGCTAGCAGAGGAAGGAACCACTTAACACTGATACGATTGCAGCCGGTTTCTAATCCCTGTATATAGGGTTCAGGAACAGATTTTGTGTATTTCCACATACTCTACCCAGTATGTGGACAGATTTCCCACTGATCACCAATAAAGCAGCAATGACTGCTGAGAGCTACAACCATTTATTTTTTTCCCCCCATAAGCAAGGAGCATTCTGCTACATAAGTCTAAGTCAAGTGCTGAGACCACAGCATCACAAAACATTTTATGTTTTCCAAAACACCTACTTAAGCACAGGCACACCACTATTTCATACTTGATAGGACCTCGGGATGAACTTAAAGGCTTTCTTGTGTAAGTTGAGCTAATTAGCAGTCCCTTCCACCAGAAAGGGTGCTGGTTTGTAAGCCTGATCTACCCAGCACAACACACCAGTGGGAGCAAAGCTGTCATTCTGCCACATCCCAGTGCAAGAGGGGTTACATAAAATGAGGCTTTAGGCAACAGGTTGCTTTTTAAGCCTTTCCTGTTCATCTAAAACACCAATGTACCACCTACCACCATAGAAGCGGTCTTTTTTGCTACAGTTTATGGATCAAACACAGTAGCTACTCTTATCTGCACAGGTATCTGAGCCCAGAGCCAGCACCAGAAAGCAGAACTGAAACATTTGTGGCCATTCTACAACCCATACCAGAAGAGATTTTAAGCTAATCTGAGAAAAATCAGACCCTGAAGTTAAAATATAGCTGCTCCAGTAAGTGTCTGCATAATTCACGTGGAATGCTTTTTTCTAAGACTTATCTTTGTTGGAACAGCAAAATAAGGTCCTGTCTTGTTGGAACCAGCAGGATCCCTTGTCGCTCGCTGAATTGCCATCTGATGAGTTATCCTTCAATTAGCACAACAGGCAGGAAGATGCCTCCTTCTGCCCCCTAGAAGCAGCTCCCCGTGCACAAATGAGTAGCAACCCAAGGTGTAGGAGCAGAAAGGTCCCGGCCAGGGTCCGTGCTCGCAGCTCTGCCAGGCTGTTTTAGCAGGCAGCGGAGTGAAGGCAGGCAGGAAGCCTGCACACCCCTGCAGCGGCAGCGCGGGCCTCCCCGGCCCCACAGGCCTAACTCAGCAGCCCACGGCCCTCAACTGCCAGCAGACCGAGCTGGGAGACCCCATCACGGCCGTACCCGCGAGTTTGGTCGTAGTTGGGTGCTTGGCCGCGAAGTTACGTTGCTGCAACACTGAGCTTCGTTTGGCCTCGCTGATGGCAGAACTACCCGGGATAATTTTCTCCCATATACTACCAAGCCAGTTTGCTGGTCAGGGGTTTTTTGAAGGAGCTGTTGTTAACTGGAGTGACAACATGAGGTTTCTACCATTTCAGGTGGCGGGAGGCACCGCTCTCTGTTCCCAGCTCACAGGCGGGAGGCTCGACAATACCTCAGAGGAGATGCAGCTGTGTAGCGGCACATACAAACCTGTTCTCCTAGCACATAAAAAGTATGAGGAGCCAAGCTCCAAGGGAGTTTCCTTCAGAAAGTTACCTGGGGGCCACCCTGCAAGTCAGTGTCACTGATCCTAACGTGCACTGCCCACAGCTCCAACTGCAGAGAGATCTACCAACTGCTACAAGCTCTACTCAACAAGTGCCAGGCACTGCACGTTCACCTTCATAGTCTTCATTTGTTTGCAGTCTTTTGGTAGAGTCACCTTACTGAGGCAGTCACAGATAAGTACTGCCCAACAGAGACATTACACAAGGGTTATACCACCTAAGGGTTATACCACCTAAGGGTTATACCACAGGCTACTGAGAGCAGCCCTGAGGAGAAGGACTTGGGAGTGCTGGTTGATGTGAAGTTCAGCATGAGCCAGCAATGCACAGACAGCCCAGAAAGAACCCCCGTGTCCTGGGCTGCATCCTCAGCAGCGGGTCCAGCAGGGCTGGGAAAGGGGGATTCTGCCCCTCAGCTCTGCTCTGGGGAGGCCCCCCCTGCAGTGCTGCCTACAGCTCAGGTGGCCCCAGGACAAGGAGGACATGCAGCTGTTGGAGCGAGTCCTGAGGAGATACAGAGATGGTCCAAGGGCTGGAGCAGCTCTGCTCTGGAGCTGGCTCAGTCTGGAGAAGAGAAGGCTGTTTCTGGGAATAGCTCTGAGCCCCTTCCAGTACTTAAAGGGACTTACAGGAAATGTGAAGATGGACTCTTTACCAGGGAGTGAAATGACAGGACATGGGGAATGACTTTAAACTGAAGGAGAGGAGATTCAGGTGAGATACGAGGAAGGAATTCTTCCCTGTGAGGGGGTGAGGCCTTGGCACAGGCTGTACAGAACAGCTGTGGATGTCCCCTCCCTGACAGTGTCCAATGCCAGGCTGGATGGGGCTTTGGGCACCCTGGTCTAGCAAAGGTGTCCCTGGGCATGGCAGAGCGGGCAGGAACTAGATCTCCACAGCCTCAATCCAAAGCATTTTGTGATTCTGGCCATCTCACACATTACAGGAAGATTCAAGTATCACACTTCACCAAGCTAAAAGATACTTGAGAAAAAAGCCCATATTTAACCAATTAATTTCACAACAGCTACAGGAAAGTGCTAGAAACCTAGCAACTCTTCCTCTTCTCTATTTGAGGACTCACCATTGTTCTACCAGTCAAAGCACAGTTAAAGATTGCCACTACCAGAGCATATTAAAGAGCTCCCTGCTGCCAAGGACAGTATTGTGGTAAGGGCAAGACCTTCTGCACAGACACAACCTCTTGCATGGAAGAGATGCTGTTCCAGCTCCCAGGGCTGCTGCAGCCAGAGAAAGTGCCTTTTCATAAGCAAAAACTTTCACAAGCTACTGGACACCATCACGCTCCTCCCACTGTGTCCAGCAGACTACAGGAGACAGTGGTACCAGACCCTATCTGCAACACCTTCTCAGATATTTTAACATTGCCCATATGCCTTCAGGTCCCATTTTCTGCCCCACTGAGATTCACACACAGTTTTACTAGCAGCAATTATCACCAGTTATCTTCCAGATCTCTGAGTAAGCCCTACTAATAACCTGCTATCGCTACTTCCTACTATGATGAAAAGTTGTAGCTGGGTATGACAGGACAAACAGGAAAGACTATCACACTGAGTAACGGATGTGTTACTCGTACTAATGCTCCAGCAGGCTGAGCTGTGCAAGAGGCAGAACAGACAATTCTGTTTTTCAGAAGTTGAGGCAGGAACAGAGTACTAGGAAGTTTATATCAGAATAATAGGTAGAGTTAACACAACAGACCATCAACCTCTACAAAATCCTGACCCTGAGCTAAAGCACCTTTCTTCCCTGGGTTTCCTGGATACGGGGAAGCTGGTGTAGGCTTCAGGTAATCATGCTTCACAGCTTCAAACTACCAAGGAGACATTTCTGGAGGAAACGGTATCAGGAAAAGTTATACTTTACTGCTCATTTGACTGCTATGGAACCAGAGCTCAGTGAAAAAAAATATTTCAGGCCACCCTTTACAGACCCTCTACCCTACAGAGCACCAGCCCACCCATCAGCTACCACAGCTAAAGATACTAGACCAACAACATGCATCAGCTTCAGCAGCTCTGACCAGAGGCGCGCATTAAATCCATCCGAAGTGTGTGTCTCTGAACTCAGGATCTCCTAAGGCACCCTGTTAAGGTAAAAGCCTTCCCTGCTTTGGCTTTCATCAAGATTAGCAACAGCATAACAAGAACTGTTCCCCTGTCCCTTCGATCACTCAGGTGTTTTCTGGAAGACCAACCCTCCACAGGGCTGTATTTCACTTCCCACCAGGCTGGCCAGCCAAAATGGGCACTGCTGCGAGGACCGGAGCCACACACAAATCCACAGAGCATACCAGGGCCTTGGAAGAGCATCAGAGGTAATGCCCCCCACCAGCAATACTCACAGACATCTGGCTACTCCCCCAGCGCCAGCACTCTGCCGAGACAGCCCCAGGTCCTCTGTATCAGGGTGTGATGCTGGAATCGGGTCATGTGAAAGCGCTTGCAATTTCTAAAGGGATTACGCTTAATTAAACCAAGCCCCCTTCCAACACTCTTAAAGGACCTTTTCATACCCCTAAGCTCATCGGGGAGCAGAACACCAGCACAGCACTGCGGCCCCCAGAGAGAGCATTAACCTTCCCTGGAGCTTCCCAGTCCTCCCCACCACCCTCTTCCCCCTCGGCTGGGGACAGGCACTCACTCCTCATTTGAGGGGAGCCACAGGGCAGACAGCAAGGCCAAGGAAGGCGACCAATCCTGCCCCGCTACAACAATCTGAATAGTCACCAGAATATAGTGCAGGAGGAAGCCTGCCCACCTTTGATGCTGTGGTGCTTCGACTTACAGAAGCCATGCTGCAAACCTACCACAGATGCACTTGGTACCAGAAGTAGAAGGGGAAAAAAAAAAAAAATAGAAATTGCACCTTTACCACCCATCTCCTGTTCCCTGTACACATCTGACTGAGCAGCATCCAGGACCATTTTGCAGAAGTAGTCGTCAGTTATTCAGTTGAGGCTATTTTTAATATAATTTCCAACGAAGCCAGACAGAGTAGATTGTACCTTTCAGCAGCAATACACTGGTTATAAACACATGCTCAACTGTCTGTGCTTGCTGTACCACAGGGCAGCCAGCTACAGGCTGTGGGTCAAACTTCTGAGGCACCGAGGTGCCTAGTTATTTTGCACCCTACTGCCTTTCTTATGTGTTGTTACCTTATGCACCCAACTTCCACATAAAACTAGCTCACTTTTACAAGCTGCAGACTACTATACATAAACAAGGCACACAAATGTCATTAAAGCACAAAAAATGCCCATCCTGAGTCACACTCATCAGAAAATGGCAGGTTTACAGGAACTTTACCGGAAAATTCATGCGCTATTATGCTAAATTCCACATCCCAGTGTCATCTACTGAGGGATATTTCAGTTTGTATCTATAATAAAATTAAATTAAAAGCTACCTGCAGAGGGAGGACAGGCTTCTCTGTAAGCAGCCAGCGGCCAAAGGAACAAGGGACTGGATACTACAATCTCAGTTAATGGGCTCAACCACCGTTTGAGTTCAGCTTGGGACATTGGGAACTACAGTCCCAAAGCACAGAAAGGAGCTCTACTTACTAGCTTCAATAACAAATGGTTTTTCCTGGCCTGTTCCCTTATCCCCCTCACCACCCCACTTGCTGAAGAATGGAGGAGATCACAGATGTGTGTGCTATCAAACATGCATCACTGTGCTCTAGACCAACAACACGAGGAACTGGCAGCACCCTCCAGATTCCACGAGAAAGCACATGTCACTGCTGACTGACCTGAGACCACAAACACAGCATGTCCCCAAGGACAGCCCAGAGCCACTAGATTCCTGTGCAGAGTCCTGTAGCCACACACACAATGCTCTGCTCTACCCTAAGTTTACCACACAAATTAATGAGTTTACTTAAGCAACAAACTTCCTTCATCTAAAAATCAAGCAGCCGATAAGGCTGTGCAGCACCCCATCAGTAAAATCTCACTGAGCTCCGTCTGAACTGAGCGTGATGCAAGAGGAAAAGGGCTTCAGTTGCAGCAGGGTTATCACATACCAGCAAGCCGCTGAAGAGCCAGGAGAGGCATCACCACCTGGCACAAAGACAGTTCTGCTGGTGCCCTCTGGGGCCACGCTGGAGCTGAGGGCCCCAGTCTGCCGAGGTGCAGGCAGGAGGCAGCAGCTGCTGCAGACAGCTCACACACAAACCGAAGCAGAGTTACGCTCATGTGGTCCTTCCCCCCGCAGCAGCAGGCCAGCTCTGCCTCGGAACCGCTGTGGAGCCACACCTTCACGCAAGCCAGACAACAGGCGCTCCCCAGCCCACCAGCTGCTCGCCAGGCGGCCTCCTGGGCGGCTGCTGGGCACGGCAGGGGAAGAAGCTTCCAGAGGAAACAAGCCTGGAGCAAGCTCAGAGCTCTGAAGGCTCTGCCCGCAGAATCTGAACCCAGAAAGGGCAGAGGAGGGAGCGCCTGAGCTGCAGGAAGCCCTGTGACACAACAAGTATGCATCTGACAAGCATCCCGCTTCAGCGAGCACTCTGCCCATAACTGCCAGGAAAAGTCACCCTTATAGCACTGATTTACTAACAAGGACCAAGGGGAAAGCTGATTGCAGCACCTTGGCCGTTAAAGAGCTATGCTGCAGGTTACCTGCTCTTCTAGCACTTGGCAACTACCATGGAAGTCATTTAGAAGTACCTCTGCCCTATGTGCAGCTTGGGGGATTAGAGTTTCTGGTTTATCTAACAAAGGGCTCAAAAGAAGCTGATTCCATCCCACCAGCACGTCCTGCACAAGTTTTCCAACAGGGTCTGTAGTAGGCATTTTATTGAGGGGCTCAAAGAGGCAACCCCTGTTCTTCAAAAGAGTAAGAAGAGACTGAGGTGGCACTAAAGATCTGGTACAAAATATAATGCTAGAGCAGTCTGGTTCAAAAATGAAACAAAGTGATTTATCCTAATATAAATCCTGGCATACTGTAGTGTCAGACCCAAATACGTGCTTGATTGGCGATTAACACAAGATTTGGAGATTAAATTTGGACTGCATGTCTCCTAGTGATAAGGAAAATAAAGTTCTCCCACAGAGCCAGTGGTAAACAAGAATTTTCACAGGAAAGAAGTTTCCTTGAAGACACCCACTGCCATTGGAAAGGTAATGCCAACACAGCAGTATTCTGCAGCTTTTCTCAAGTCCAAGTATGAGAAGCCACAACTACCTTTATGTTGTTGTACCCCCTCAGAGCTTATCAAAAGGTGATCAATTCAGAAGGGCCTGAGTTCAGGGCAACCAAGTGCAGCCTGAGGGGATTCTGCACATAGATTCTGCACATACCAAACCCAAATCAGTCCAGAGATAAGTTACTCTTATCTAGTCAAGGAGTTTACTTTAGAAGTCAAAACTTTTAAGTTATGTAAACCAGAGCTTCTTCCCTGCTCCCTCCCCGAAGTGGGAGAATCAAATTTATTAACCCCAAAGACAGCCACTTAAGAAAAAAAAAAAAAAACCAAACCCAAAACCACAACCCCAAAACAAATAAAAAGTGAAAGAAAACCCCAACAAAACACACACAACAGCAACAAAAAAAATCCCAAACAAAAACCACCACAAAGAAGAAAAAAAATTTTGTGAAGTCTCCTTCAAACCATGTTCCCAGAGCTCACGAGAAACCTATTCCTCATGGAAAGGGGCTAATGTTTGCAGGTGGGTTACCCTAAAGACCTCCCATCTACCCTGCCTCAACTCTTCCATCTTCTGTTAATGTCTCAAAGGACCGGAGCTATCATCTTCAACTAGTACTGGCAAGCGCACACCAGAAACGTACACGCACACAGAGCTATACAAAGCCAGGGCTATGCCAATGCCTCTTAATAGGTTGGGGAACACTGCATTTTAGAACTCTGCTGATTAAATTGGATAAATGGTGCCTCCAATCTGATGTGGGCAAGTAACTTTCAGGAATAAAAGTTGTACTTTATAGTATTACTACACAGTTATTAATTCAAAACAATTAAAAGAAATAAATCAGGGAATTCGCCTACCCTCTACACAGCATGGCTTCCAAAAATCACCAATGACATGTTTCCAAGTCAAAGCTATTTGAACTTAATCCACCAAGTAGACAGTAAGCAGCCACATCCTACCAGTGGTGTTTCATCACCATGGCTGCTCATGGCTTGCTGCCCTGCCCACAGGGCAGAGTTTCAGTCTGACAAAGGGAGCTGCAAGATGAGTACTAACCCAGTAAGAGAACCATGGGTGGATCCCCACATTTAGTCAAGTCAGATAATTGTATGCCACTTATTACACAACTTGCAACCTTGTGCAACGGATCAATTCCTCTATTTTTGTCATTTCCTTTCTCATAAATAGATTCCTCAAGCACCTCCCTTTGCTTTCCTGTAGCTGTTCCAAGCCACTAATGTTGCTGCTTGCTCTTTCTTTAGCGCTAGTTTGAAAAGGCCTTTAGAGTAACTATTTATGTACCTGTTACAGCTGCTTAGAGAGAACATCAGTCAATACCCCGAAGGAGATAAAGAAAATCAGAAGTCACAGAGAAAAGCCCTGACCCCTTTTCCACATCTGGATCAGGAGGCAAAACAAAACAGCGTATGCAGTCGCCATCACTGAACGACTGTGCTCAAGGAAGCTTTGGGTTTTGTGATAGCCGGGTTTGGCCTGCGGGAAGGTGCTCTTCTCTGCAGAGACAGCGTACGCCTGTTATGACCCTGCAGCCTCATGGCAGAGCTGGCAGCTGAGCTCTGCACGTCTAATTTAACCACATCCCCAGTGACACACTTCAACTCTGAGGCAGTCAGCAGGGCAGCAGCCACGTTTGAAACGTGGGACGTTCTTCCCAGCCACGGCAGGCCTAATCCCTGGTTATAAGTAATCTGTGCCCACCCTCACAAAGCCATGCACTGCACACACCGCAGTGCTGATCCCGGCTGCTCCTGCAGTAACCACCAGCAAAACAGTTCCAGCACTCACCACCACCACTGGCAGCACTCTAGATTTCCTGAGAGGACACAGAGGACAGCTTTCCCCCCACCCCTGAGCTTGCCATGATCCAGTCCTTCCACCCCAAACTTCACTTCAAAGGCTTCCCAGTACCGTTTAACAGCTGCAAAGACCCAGCTCAGAGTTAAGCAGATGAGTCCAGTAGTCAAGATGCATTTCCAGACAGCCTATACGCTCTCCAAACCTAGCGACCGGGAGATGTCTGCCAAAATCACAAGTGGTTATTTTGCTGGAAGGGGCTCGAAACAAGATCAAGACAGGATGCTAACAAGACAAGGGTGAGCAGCCTAAGAGGCACCACACGTACAGTAAGTACTTCAGGTTCCGGAGCCAACAGACTAAATATCTCTATGTAAGGGTCTCTAAATTCACCTGTGGTCAAAAACTGGTTTAGAGGTAACTTAGAGGAATTTAGGGCAAATTTAAAAAGAAAAAAGAAAAGAAAAAAAAAGCAATGCTCAGATACTCTGCCTGTCACTCAAGAGACTTTCCCCAAGGAATACAGCATGAAGGTAACTGCTACGACAGCTCTTCCTTCCAAAGGATTTGCACAAGCGGGAATGTGCTTATCTGTGTCACACACTCCTCCTACCCAAGAGATACCTGGCGTCTCGGCATCTCAGCGCTGGTGAGGAGCAGGCAGCCAAACACAGGGCTGCTTATTTCAGACTTCCAAAGCACTGCCTGGGTGTGGCATGACAAGTTCTTGGCCAGCTCACAGGCTCACTGCATATCTGAACAATAGCCAGACTTCTAGGAGCTAGAACACAGCCTTACTGTGGGACCGGACTGCCCAGACTATGAGACATCCCTCCAAATTTAACTACAGGCACAGTCAAGCATGAGGTAAAGTTTCATCATCCTGTGATTTTCAGTTTTACCATTTCCAGTGATCTAGACAAATCCAGCAACTTCCTTTCGGTTCAGGGTCTCATTCAGGCTGGCTGCTTTTTCATATGTTAGGTCACAGTTCTCTAAAATGCAGAATTTCCCTGAAATGAATCAATTCTATGCTTTTTAGTATTCAGTTTCCCCACCCACATTTGCTTCCCTTGCCTCCCACCTATTTGAGGCTTTTGAACTGCCGTGGGGACTGCGTGTAGTTTGTGAAAGACCAGCCTGTGATCACTGAAGTACTTGCTATTAGTAGTTACTAGTTAGTATAGTCTAAGCACCTGAGCTTTCCTAACACAGGAGCGTAGCTGCACGGGACGCACAGAAGCCGGCGGCCCAGAGGGCTCCCGAACGGGCGCAGGGCTGCTCAGGAGCAGGACACGACCCAGCACACGCAGGGTGTGGTCCCTCCGCCACCAAGCCACCCCACAGCCGTCAAGCTGACCCACGGGGTCTCTGTGGGCTCGCGTCAGCACTTCGTGTCTACCCACACCACACGCAGGACCAAAGAACACATCGGGCCGAGAACAACTTGTCTGGCATTTTTCCAGCAGCACCTTTTCACTGGTGCCATTCACCACGTTCACATGGGGGCACGGCTACTGGCACAGGGCACAAGGAGAAAGGCAGGATGGGTTCTGGGTACAGCTGGATGAGATGGACCACACTACTGAACCACTTCTTACTCCTCACTCCCAGACACTCCTGGCTTTACCCTTTGCAGCAGCTCTGCTGCACAACCACCCCAGATGAGATTCATCCTGCACCACACGTGCCCATGCTACTGACCCAGTTTTCTGCTGAGGTAGCAGAACCGATGCACTGTTGAGCTGGACTGAGGCAGTGCAGGGCAGGAACACACAGATGGGAGCTAAATTTTACAGCGTCAGCAAACCAAGGCTCTCAAACACGCAACCAAGCTGACCTAGTTCATTAAAGGCTGCAATTAAACGCACACTCATGTTCACACTCACACACCTCTTGGATACATAGTTTGAAATTGGGCTATTAGAAAAGAATGCCTGATAAACTTCAGTTATCATTTGAGACCTGAACATACGCACAAGGACCTCGCTAAATGCCCAGAAACCCCAATGGCCACACTTACAACACAGAAATAAGGGTAGATGATAGTTGGACTTTCTATAAACCAGGCAGACACCATGAGACCAAGCTGTTAAAACTCGTGATGCCTAACATCATCTTCTGGACTACGTTACCTGGACATAACCTGAGACACCCTGCAGAGACCAACTGTACCAGCTCACACAACTTCCAAAGTGATCCAGCTTTTAAAGTGGCCTTTCTCTGAGCGTGGGCTTGGTGCAGATGACTGCCTGGGTTATCTCTCAGCTTCTTCTGCAAGATCACACAGGCTGTCCTTAGCTTAAACATTGGTAGTGATGATGGTGGAAATTGGCTTTTGTATCAAACAAGCAGGACCAATTTCTTCTCTGGAGTCTCCTTCTCTGGAGGCATTCAAGACCAATCTGGACGTGTTCCTATATTATTTAATCTAGGTGACCCTGCTTGGGCAAGGGGGTTGGACTAGTTGATCTTTCGAGGTCCCTTCCAACTCCTGACATTCTGCGATTCACATAATTTGCAGTTTCAATATTTAGATCCTTTAAAACTCTCTGCAGAGACGTTATGGACTATCTTCATGCAGCCAAACATACAGATAAGCCAGATTTGTTAGTGGTCTTCCTGAAGCTGGAGGTCAAAACTGAGAAACACAACTGAGTAGCAGGAAGATAAACAGCCAGATCACAGAATGTCAGGAGTTGGAAGAGACCTCGAAAGATCATCTAGTGCAACCCCCCTGCCCAAGCAGGATCACCTAGATTAGATCACACAGTAACGTGTCCAGATGGGTCTGGAATGTCTCCAGAGAAAGAGACTCCACAACCTCTCTGGGCAGCCTGTCCCAGTGATCTGTCACCCTCACAGGGAAAAAGTTCCTCCTTATATTAAGATGGAACTTTCTATGTTTCAGCTTGAAACCATTTCCCCTTGTTAAAAGTAGGCAGACGCAGGGAGTCTGCAAAGCCACCTTCTGCAAGGGGCACCCCTAAGCCAACCCCAGAGCCCAGCTCTCACTCAGACATGCTGCACAAGGTTGCTTCCCTTGTGCGATCAGATCAGGGCTTTTCCCCACGCTAAGGAACAGCAGCACATGATTTGAGGGCATTAATCCAACTCAGATCATAGCCTGAGGCTCCTTAAACATTCTTGTGTGCAGATACACCACCCCCAACTGCACATCTCCAGAACACCAGTAGCAGTATCCACCATAATGCATCTAATAGCCATTTGTTCCTAAGGGAATGGCAGATCAATGAATTCATGTGGTTTACAAGATTGTCTGAATCCCCCCAGATGCAAATTATTTTCAAATCCTTCCAAACACTGCCAGATCAGACCTGCCATTAGAATATTTGAAAAGCATCTACTGGAAAGTCCTCTATGCCAAACTTTTCTGAGACCAAAGCGCTTGCACGTATGCATTTGCCATGAGATCACAGATACAAAGGAATCAGATACCACCGACCCCTTCTCCAGACTGAAGGAACCAGTTTGCTGAGGAGCAAGCTATGATCCAGTGAATCTAAATCTGAAACACCTAACAGGAACTTCAGGGGTTCTACATAGAGAAGAGACACACCCACCAACCATCTATTTGTTTGGCAATATGAGAGGCACTTTCAAAGCTTAGCCACGGACACGCGGCTGGTCACTCTTTAAGTTACACTTAGTGGCAGAAGGGACTTCGCACAGGAGCAAACCAAGTCCAGAGCAAACACTGAAGTCTATTCTATCCTCAGAACAGCAGAAGCAGAGGAGCAGTAGAACAGCCTCCTGTCAGATTACAAGTTGGTTATTTGTCAGAACAAACACTAAGAACTGTTTCCTTTGTATGTTGCTGGAGCAAGTATAGTTCAGGATATGTTGCCTTCAGCTGATTGCTCTGATCTTTCGGTGATCTGGAAGCTGCTTAGTCCTATTTGCTCTATCTTTTGATAGATTTGAGACAGGCACTGCAGTGGTATGTTCTTACAGCTGAAGATGCTGGCACATACCCTCATTCTAAGATCCCCGCCCTGTTCTGTTGGCCACGCAAAGGGGTATTCAAACTCAGCACAAGACATTGCCTTTGAGCTCACAGTCAACCTCAAACTTGAGATGGCAGTAACAAACCACAGAGCAAGATAAAGAGAAAACAATGAAAAACTTGGTGGATTTTGAGTTTTAACTCATTTCCGAGTGTATGGCTGTCACCACAACACCCAAGGTATATACACTGCCCATCAGTCTATAGATTTAACGTACTCAAAGACATCTGCAGCAGGAAGTCATTAACAGAAGAGTAAGAAAACTCTGAGTCTTCAGGAACTTGATGCTATAACTTACTACTCCCCAGTTTGTTGTGGCTAGGTCAGAACACCATCAGTTTTAGGTGCAGTTTAGTGTTTTAAGCAAAAAAAGCCAAAACACCACAAAACCAAATCCAAACCAAACTATCAGCAGGCAGTAAACACTTTTTGATTTGTTGGAACACCGAGTTCAGGTAACAGAAGCTCCTTGCTTGCTCTCTGAAGCCAAGGACTAACATTACAGCAGCAAGAAAGTGTGTTATCCCAACACACCAGGGAAGAGAAAGCTTCAGTTCAGCTCCCATAACAAAGGCAGCACAAGTGAGCTGCAGGCAGGACTAAGACATACTGTTAACTATTGCCTTAGTTGAGCAGCAGGGTGTTTTGAGAGTGCTCGTATGCAGCACTGTAAAGTCCAACACCTTCCCAACAGGGGCTCGGAGCTTGCAGGTACTATATGCAGTAGAAGCCTCTTCCGACCCTGTTATTCCAGCTACTAGTAACCTCAGGTGTTGGGACAGCTCACAGAATGTGCAGTCATGTCTAACAGTTCACTCATACAACAGCTTCTGGTTTTTGAGGAGATTGTGGACATTGCCTAGAACATACTGCTCTATCTCCTGTATTTCACCAATGCACACAAATCCACAGGTTGAGTGCTCCTTAGTGAAAAATACAGATCCTGCAACAAAAATCCAGTTGCTCACCCAGCATGTTTTCAGAAACAAAAAAGGTTTTTCTGCTCCAGGTAAACTCAGATCCTGATTTTTTACCGAGGATAACTGTAGCCACAGAGCATAGAATACAGGCAGACAATGGATGCAACTCATCTTAGTTAACATTGTCATTATCTACCCAATAAAATAAACTAACCAGTCCACCTCAGAAAACATGAATTTAAGTTTCCATAATATATACATATATGTAGGGGCAAATGAAATAATGAGATATTAGCAAAATGTTTACTGATGCTTAAACTTTTTGGTGGTGTTAGTGGTCTTCTTGAAGCTGGAGGTCAAAACTCAACACTGTTGGTATGTAACATCTAGTAGCTTGAAACAATAAACTAGAAAAGCAATACCTTTCTTGTTCAAGCTGTGCAGTGTCTCCATTAATGAATACTGTCAAACAACTTATGGGAATGTATGGATATAATCATATAACCTAGCATCATCCCTAAAGGGCAACATTGTTTAAAAAGGAAAAAAGGAAAAAAAAGAAGAAAAAAGGAAAAAAAAAGAAGAAAAAAGGAAAAAAAGAAGAAAAGAAAAAAAGAAAAACAGGCACACACAAACCACACACACAAAACAAACCAAGTCACCATTTTGCTTGTTGTTACTCCTTAGACACCCAATATTCTACTGTGTAAGCAATGACACTACAAGTCAGTTTCTTTAAACATCCAGCTTTCTAGGCAACTTTGCTTCCTTGACCTACAGCTACTAGAAGATCTGTTTTAGCAGGCAGATATTAGCTACTTTAAGTCACTGGGAACTATTGAATGGCATTTTGAGGACAACACAATCATCAAGCACAGTCAACACGGGTTCACAAAGCAAAAGTCCTAATGTGATATCCTCCTACTATAAGGAAGGGAAGGTGGTGGATGAAGTTTATCTGGATTTTAGTGAGACCTTTGATACTGTCCCTCACAGCATCTTTCTGGAGCAGGTGTCCAGCTGGGAGATCAGCAGGCTCCCAGTACAGTGGGGGAAAAACCGTCTGGATGGCAGGGCTCAAAGGGCTGCAGTGAATGGGGCTACATCTGGCTGGTGACCAGTCACCAGCAGTACTCCTCAGAGTTCAATCCTAGGGCCAGGGCTGTTCAATATGTTTATGCACTATCTGGATGCAGGTGTTGAATGTAGCGTTGGCAAGTTTGCTGACGATACCGAACTGGGAGATGCCGCTGGCTCTCCCAAGGGCCAGGAGGCCATGCAGAGGCATTTCGATACACTAGAGCCCTGCAGAATCATCAACAGCATGAAATTTAACAAGAACAAATGTCGGATTTTGCACCCAGGGAAAAGCAACACCAGGCAAGTCTACATTAGGAGAAGAGTGGCTGGAGAGCAGCCTCACAGAAAGGGATCTGGGGGTGCTTGGTGGCAGCATGCTCAAGAGGAGCCCACAGCATGCCCCAGCAGCTCAGAAGGCAACATGCACACTGGGGGTATCAGCCACAGCAGGAACAGCTGGTCCAGAGAAGGACCGTCCCACTGTGTTCAGCACTGACCTGGAGCAGTGTGTGCAGTGCTGGACCCCACCACGCAAAAATTCTGGTTTGCTGACCCTTTCTTGGGCTAAGGGTTAGCATTAGTTTCCTAAACCTTAAAAAAAAAACCCCAAACCAAAACAAAAACCCCACAAAACCATTGGCACACCAGTTTTTATTCAGCTCTCCTGCACAGATACACCACTGGTCAACTTTTGCAGGCAATCCCTCTTGCATGCAGGGAGGGAACGTTTCTAAAGATATCTATATAAAGACCTCTGAGCCATATCCTTCTTGCTAACTTACACATGCAGAGATCAACCATTCATTAAAGCATCTGGTTATTGAATCAGCAAGGGAGCCATTACTTTTAAATACAAATGTAAAATTCCTATTTGGAAATCCAAGGTTGCCAGTGAGTTGACATACTAACAGGACTACCAGATTTGTTTTCATATAGGAGGATGTATTGGACCACAGAATATTGTATGGGGTTTGTAGGATCACTGTTTTATTGGGCAACTTGATATTGCTTAAATTTGTGAATAGAGGACCTGCCTTACTCCCTTACAGAATCATTTGTTGCCATTCTGCAAGCCCCGTGGATGACAGTCATCTTAAGATGATATCAAGGTCTGGATCTTAATAGAAAACACATTTAGTCTGTTGGAGTAATACTTTTTTAAATTCACTATTACAGAATAGCATATTTAAAGTGTGAAAAAAAAACTTTTTGCTCATAGGATCTCCAAGATTAATAAAGTCAAAACTCTGCAAGACCATTTTCTGCACTGCAATCACACATGGTATTAATACTGGAGAGTCAAGTTCAGTACAGTTTAAAAGCTATGTCAAGGAAAGACTTAGCCCAGAATTTCACACTTTACTAGCATATGCTATATAAAACCAGATAAATTTATTAAATGGTGTGACTAAGTGATTGATCAGACTGCAATGGCAGATTTTTCCAGCACCTAGTCATTTTTCCACCATAACTAGGTCTACCAATCCAGAAAGGAAAAGAAATGTGAGTCATAATTGTATATTATTGAGGAGGGGGAATCACTGATATATAGACAGACAAACAAGAACAGCCTATGGATGCAGAAAGTCATCAGTTTGTTTTAAAGACAAAATACCTGGAGGATGCTGGAAGCCATACAATCACAGAATACCAGCTCTCCAGCATGCTGCACAAAAGGTACTCTGACATCAACTTGATTCCTTACCCCTCCAGAAAAACAACCCAACACAAAAAGCGGCACACATCACAAACCCTGAGATTTCACAACGTTCACACTCCTGGACAGCGAATCTCTTCTCCATGAAGGAAACAAGCTGAGCAGCAACAAAGCACAGATGGATCTGAGCCACACACACAGTGCCACTCTTTACTACTGCAGTTATCCTCTTTCTGATCGCTTCGAGATCTCGTTTTCCTCCACTGCCGGCACAGAAAGGAGTCCGTCTCTTCCCCTCCTAGAGTCTGTCATCCCATTCTTGCCTAACTGTATATTTTTATACACAGAAGACCAGATTCATAGGTTTTTCCATTCACTCTTCCTTCAAGAGCAGTCCTGCACCTTTGTCTGTACCTATCCCTAAGCCAGCAACTGCCAAAGGGTAACTCAGACACTCCTATTTCTTAGCCCAGGAACAGAACGAGAATGCAACATCATTCCTTCATCCAAAATTCATATTTTTGGACACGCTTCTCACAGAACAACATGTTCCTCCTGGAGAACAACTACAGCTTCAGAGATACTGGAACAACTAGGAAAAAGCACTTTGCAGGAGCCATACCATTAAAAACCTCTTTAAAGATTGTTTTCTCTCCAATCCATACAAGTCCAACAAGCTGCTATACAAAGGCCACACTCTTACAAGCACTCACTCCACTGGAGGATCACCCATCCAGACAAGTCAGGATACCCTTTTCTAGCTGCACAGAGGGCAGAGGCACAAGATCACCTACCTATATACCTGCAGATGCTGCAGTCACGATTGTCTCTGGCCAATGCGAGGCCCAAGCCTCTGAACCTTCAGGTTTTAAGTCTCCAAACAGTTGCAGCTGATGTGGTTTCCAACCACCAATCTTGCCCATGACCATCTCTTCCTACAGCCCTGACAAGTATTTGCTGCCAAATGTTTAAATATTACGGTAGGAGTCGGCATTAGCTACCTGAGTTGGAAGGGTGGGGTTTATACCCACAACTTCCAAAACACTGGAATGTTACACCTTGAGAGACTTCTGTGGCTGTTTCTAAGAGGTTTGCCCAAATGAGTGGCCTTCCACGGATCTGAAGACTTCAGCCTACTTTCCAAGTTTCAGATGGGATAAAAGCAAACTCTTCTGAAGCAATACTATTGGCTACACCATGCAAATTTCCACTGTTCCCAAACACCCCTAGGGAAAAGCAAGCAATTAACTGGCTACTTCCTAGTGCTCTTCATTTACATCAGCTAATTGCCCTGGATTATTCCCGGGCAGGGAGGGATTTCCTCTTTTCCAATAGTGTCTAAAACAGCAGAGATTCCTCAAAGGGTGATGTTGATTTCTAGTCTAATCTTTTAGCAGACAAACAAGACACTGGGAGGCAGGACAGGAGGAGTCAGAGCTGAGATCTTGGAATGCCTGTCCAAGCAGACCTCATTGTAGTCCTCGGACCAGCGATTAAGCACAGATAACAGCTTAATTGTGCAAATTCAGGGAGGCCCTCTTGCCGCACAGAAGGGAAGAAGACGACAAAAAAGAAGAAAAGAAAACAAAGTCAGCCAAATAAGGTTGGTTGAGCTGTACCAAACCAGGAAAGAGTCCAGGAGATGACGTGGCCAGAGGAAGCTTTTAGTCAGTTTCCTCTCTAAGCTGGAGCGGGGCCAGGGCTACCTCTGCGGAGGAGCGGGGGGCTGCTGGGTCAGGCCGACACAGGCCCGGCAGCTGGGAGGGCCCCGCTCCCGGCACACCTTGCCTCACACACCGCAAAGGCTGAGGAAGGCCTTTGAATCGCTCGGTTCTCCTCATCAGCTCGTTCATGTGGCTACCTACAGCCTGTCGAGACCCACACGGGAGGATTTCGCCTCAGACCAGAAATACATGCATAAAACAACGAAACGAGCTTCCTCCAGAGGCAGTGATGCCATTTCCTGTCAAGAGGACGAGTCCATATTAAGACATCTTATGAACTATCCTCACACGGAAAGCAAGAATTGTAATTAACTGTCAGGGTTCATTAATCAGACACGGCAGAGTGCTGCAACCCCCTGTAGGCCAAATAGAAGGTACTGCCTGTAAGCATCAGGGGACAGGGCATTTGCAAGAAGTGAGGGATGATCAGAACCTGGTACCAGGCGCCCCTTTTCCACAGAGGTGTCTTAAAGCAGAAGCAACAGATCTAAAGCTTCCCACAGGCTCCTTTTATTGTGTGCACCTCACCAACGTTCCCAGAAAAGCTGTGGCTGCCCCTGGATCCCTGGTGGCATAAAAGGCCAGGTTGGATGGGGCTTTGGGCACCCTGGGCTGGTGGTCACAACTAGATGGGCTTTACAGTTCCTTCCAACCCAAACCACTGAATGATCTATGAACCAACTTCTTGCTCACCTGCCACAAGCAACAAATCAAGAGGTCACAAACAAAAGAAAGGACTTAACTAGCAAGTCTGATTTTCTAGAACCTCTATTAGGATAAGCACTCATAGGGCTAACATTAAAGTTCTAAGAACTGGATCATGACTACCAGTGTGAAACAGTTCTTGCTTACAATCTGATGCCATGGTAACTGATGTTTTCTGCATAACACCACCAAATCGGTGCAAGGCTTGCCATAAGAAGGGGAAGTAAGATGCTACCAGTATGCAAAAGCAAAGTAAACGCTAGTTTATCAGTGGCATTCTTTAAACTCCTCGTTTAACGCAGCAGAAGGCCCAGAAGTACCAAGCAGAAGCTTTTGCTTGCTGTCAGGACTAACTGCTTCATCTGCACAAGTGGAAAAACCCTGCTATTCCTGCAGAGTCTAGGCGCCAAGCTGATGAATACAATAATTCAAGCTAGGGTGCAAAGGCCTTTCCTGGTTTGTAAAACTCCAAGACAGGTATAAAGCAACAGGTATTTCATTGTATACCAGTCCCATAGTTCACCTGGTTCTGCTGTACACTCAACAGGTTTTAGCTATTATTGTTTCTTAAGTACAGTCATCTTAAAGTCACCCACAGAGGGTAACACAGACTCCTGTATAAAGCAAGGTCTCCGGGAGCTCTCAAACACATCTTTTTACAACAAGTCCATGTATCCAGTAGTGTTGGAAGAAAGGTAAAATGAATTGAGTTTGCCTAACTAAAGTACTACCCATGTCACATCAAAGCCTGCCTAACTTTGATCAGTGCTGCCAAGCTTCCCAAGTTAGACTGAAGGAGGTAAAGGCAGAGATACAACTCCAAAAGGTTGGTCCTCACGTAAGACAGAAGCCATCTCAAATGCTTCTAGCATTCCCTCATAGCACAAAAGGATCCAAATGCAGGGCATCAAAAGAAAGGTATCCATCAGGTCCTGATTTCCACCACTGTCCACTCTTCTCCTCAGCTTTCAAGCACTGTACTTGTAGCTGCCATCTTGTTACAGCATTTTACAGCAAGTAGCTACACATCAAGAAACTAATTATCCAGAAGATTCTTCTGATACCTGCCCCAGTCTCAATTATCTTTCTTCTAACCCAACCTATCCATATGTCCCAAAGAACAATGGAACAGAGGCTTCAGGTACCTTTGGAGTCCAACCGGGAATTAGGACCACCAATGTAAGCTACATACGTGGCTCCTGAAGGCCCTATTGGCTATTGCTATTAAGGGAAAGGCAGAAACACCTTTAAGCCAAACCTGAAATAGCATCATATATCAGAGACCTATGAATCTTACTATTCTTTTGTGCTGGAGACTTCATAATTATCCAGTTTGATTTTCTCCGCAATAACACTTTGCCCTAGAAACCTGGAGACTCACGTTCTGAACACTGAGAGGAACACTTAGTTCTGCTAACACAACAGGCCGAGGCAAACTCTACCATACCTTAGTTTGAAGCTTTGTGCATTCACAGGATTAGCTCCAGTTGAACCTATTTCTCTATGCGTAAAGACTACGTTGCCTAAAACAGAATTGCATGAGCCCTAGCAATGGGACAAAGTACGTACACTCATAGGCAAAATAGTTAATGAATCCCAATACCAAAAACATTGCTTTTTCTAAGAGCTAAAAATACAGAAAAGTATCAGCCCATTAAACGGACACAACTGATAAAAAAAAGCAAAGGAAAAAAAAAGCAAGCTTTCCCTCCCACTTATCCAACTAAGATGGTTTTTGTGACGTTAAAGTTCAAGTGACTAACTACAGTGTTTGGACTACCCATCAATGTGACAGCTCATTCAGTATTTGGAAGCGAGTGTTCGGGCTCTGCCCAACCCGACATGGCTGGTGAGAGACCAGAGCCGTAGTCACCAAGCATGCGATCAGATCTTACTCAAAAAAAAAAAAACCAAACCCAAAAAACCCACTGGATAAAACAGTGAAGCCTTCTTGTGGAGAGGACAGCAGGGTCAGCAGGCTGATCCACGATGGGCTTTCTGTATAGCTTACAAACACTCAAACCCCACAACTGTGCAGACATTACACTTAGCAGCAAACCATGCGTAGCTAGTTCAAAGGTTACCAGAGTTAATCTTGGATTCCTATTAATAGTGCACTAAAACATGGTGCCACTTGTAGCAAATCTCATACAGCTAAGTGGTAGTCTCTAGCTAGATGTGTTAACATTTAGCCTAGCTGAAGGAGGAGTAGGGACTCAGAACTCAACAGGTTTGGCTGCTCGAGCCATGCAGAAGCATGTTCTGTAAGCTCAGTGAGATGAATGATAAGAGCTACCAAGCATTTTAGACACAAATGTTTTTCCTGCCCAGCCAGAATGGTTCCCTGGAACATTTCCTCCATCTGTCTTCTTCACAATGGATTTATTTTTGCAATGAAGCCCACATATAGCTACATCCAACTGCCTGAGTTTCACCCACATTTGACCTTGACTGAGGAAAGTCACTTGCATTTTACTGTTTTGTTAATTAAGTAGCTATTGACAAATCTTAAGCTAGCACACTAGTAGCCACGTTTCTTTCACATGAAAACTTGATTACATAGTTATGCCAGCATATCCTGTTCCTGCAAACCACAGCTCAAAAACTAATGTTTAAAATATTTTTTCAGTTGGGTCTGCAACTAGGGTAGATGGGGCAGGAAACCAAAGGCTGATACAGCAGGAGGCCTGCAGCTCTGCACCTCAACAGGCACAAACATCTGAACCGCCTTCTGCGGAATCTGTGGTGTGCAATGCACAGCGCCACAGCTAAGCACTCGCATTTCTTATCTGTTCCAGTTTTTAAGAGCACCAAAAGCAGAACTGCTGTCAGAACCAGAAAGCATCAGACTGAGAACTGAATACAGTCTGGGGTGTGTCTGCAGATAGAGAGGCTGCAGCGAGCACCTTGCAGCGAGAGCAGTGTCGTGTTTGGATTCAGCCTGTCAGCGGGAACCTCACCACCTCAGTGTCTCTGCAGCATGCTCAGGACTTCCTGGCAGGTTAACACCGAAAGAGATCACTCGTCACAACTGTAAACTCTCTGGCTATGAGGTCTCAACCACATTTTACACAGAAGTCCCCTAATCTGAGGTACTTCTGTTAATCTTACTGAACCTGCTGCCTGCATTATTTATTTATTTATTGTTAGGAAATAACTCTTCATTAGTCATTGCTAATGTTTGAAGAAAGGCTTTTCTAAAGCTTCAGAAAACACTGTCATAACCTTTATGTGGCTTGAGTTTGATATCCTTTAAGTTGTTGATTTAAAAAAAAATAATAATCCAGCTATTGTCTCAGAGAGCTGTCATTTAAGACAGCAGGAAAAGCAGAAGTCAGTTAAACATGCATTCAGTATCTATTTTAGAGTATTATAATTAAACTATCCATAACAAAAAGAAAAAATAAAAGTCAGGGTGGCTTCCATTTTAACTTTGACTTGCATAGGGGTAGATGCTTGTTTAGACGGTTTTTTTCTCTCCTGGATGTAAACTAGAGTCTTAGCTTGACCATTAGACAAGCTAAGACCTTGTGTCAGATCACTCACAGCAAGGAAACATCCAGAGCCTTCCAGCCTGCTCCTTCCTGTTTTATCAATGAAGAGCTAGGACCAATTCTCTTACTCCAACTAGAAGTTAAATGGAAAAAACCCATGCTCATTAGTCACCGAATTCCTGCTGCGAGAGGGAGAGTCAAGTACAGACCTGACCAGACTTTCTGAAGTACCAAGATCTCTCCAGCCAAAAACCGCTTCGAGTCAAGCTGGGACAAGGCTCCCTAGCAACTCAAACTGACTAATTACAAGCTGTGGAAACCCCGACTTTTCTTCACAGCGCGCAGGAGAGGCGGCCATTGAATTAATTATCTCCCCATCAGGCTCTAGAAGGCTTCGCCCAGCACTCCTCCCAAAGCCGGGCGTCCCCGAGCCCCGGGGCGCACACGCGTGCGGGCGGCAGGCACCGCTCTACCTGGCGCTTCAGCCGGGCGCGGCGGCCCCGCAG
>VXBZ01011936.1:52150-70830 GCA_013399135.1 Heliornis fulica
GCTTTGGTGGCCCGCCCGTCCGGAAGGGAGTGGCCTTGGAATGCGCGGGAAAGGCCCCCCAGGGAGGGCCGGGGGTCCGACACGCCGAACTTTCTTTGCGTGTCAGGAGCCATCGGCACCCGCGGCCCTCGCTAAAAGCGTTGCTTTAAAGCCGTGTGCTTTCACGGCAGCTGCCCCGTTCAAAGCAAGAGCACAGTGCTGAGTGACACAGCCTTTGTCTCACTGGGGGTGCAGCTTGTCAGCAGCCTCTTCAGGCCTCGAGCGGTGAGAACGGTGGTTCTGCAGCACACACATGCTCTGTGCGTGGTTTGAAAGCCGCTGCCAGTGGGGCAGATCCACAGCAGCTGCAGTCCCACTCCTGTCGTGCCAGGCGCTGCCCGTGTGTGCACAAAGCCACGGTCCACATATGAACAGGCTACAAACACTCCGAAGCGGCGAGATGAAGCAAAGTGAAGTCAACAGCATGACAGACTAATCTTCCTCATCCCAGCCACATCTCTTGTCCTTCTCTATTACTGGTAGCAATAGCCAAACAAAATACCATTTGTGCTGCCCTGGGAGATGAGGGTTCCCTGTGACGGGCACATAAGTCTCCATGCTTTACTTCCTCTCCTGCCTCTTCCTTTCTTCTTCTTCTTCCCCGTTGAGGGGAAGGACAAGACATCTGAAACGTGCGGTTCTCCAGCTACAGTGGCCTGGGAATTCCTGATGCACCAAGAAACCACCTCCCCCACAGACCTCTCCCCTGCAGCTGGTGAGGAGGAATGGCTGACTCAAGCAACCAGTTTGCTGAGCCCTGCCTGGCTGTGTGTGAGAACAAGTACACCAGTGGATTCCTTGAGAGCCTCATGCAGCGGTTATCTCTCCTCGCCGATGCAAGATGAGATTTCAAGGGGTAAAAGTGTCTGCTGACCAAAGATCCTCCCTGCAGGAGGCTGTAGAAGTGTCTAACGTTACCCAGGGCCTCAAAGCTACTGTTATTTCCAGACTGCTCAGAGCCCAAATAATATTGAAGTACTTCAGATTTATATTAGAGTGGGATGACATTAAGCATTCTCTTGTGAGGAGGTCTTGTATTTCACTGGTGATTTATTGTCTTGGTTTCATTTACATCAAACCTTTTGTAGTACCTTCTTTTAAGCAGAAAAAGCATGGAAATTATTTGTTAAGAAATATCAGAATTATTTAGCATGAGCACTAAAAGTGACATTTTGTCAGCATATAGTCTTTTCGGACTAATGCTGGGTAACTTGAACTTTATGCAGGTTTGACAGAAGATCAAGGCCTTACTCCATTCTGCTTGATGCCACATAATTTTTAAAGAAAAGCAAACAAATGACAACACACACACACAAAAAGGCAAAGTAAAGGTGATCCATATGAAAAAGTGTATTTCAGAGCCGAAATTTAGTTTGATTCACATAGGCAAAGGGAGACACAAAATGAAATTATTATCACAGTATGAGAGCTAAACCTTCACCACACAGTAGTTCTGGATTATCCTCTCTTTAAAATGAACCAGTCTCATTATTATGAGCTATTTTTTGAGTAACAGTTAAGCTTCTTTCTCTTGCTCTTGCAGTTTCCTTCTGTTCAGACAATGCCTACAAATTCAGTGAGATGTCTTTGAAGATCTTAGATCACTTTAGTGTTTGATTGTGTTTAGAGGTAAAAATCATCTCCTCTCCCAAATGCAATCACACTTCCCAAACACCCTCACCTCTTTAAAACCTTTCTGCCTTGAGCATCAAGCAATCTTTTGCAATGATTCTCAACCCAGGAGGATGAGAAGGGCAAAGGAAGGGAAGTGCGTACCACATCTAGGGAGGCAGGACTTGAAAAGGCTCAGAATAACTCCATTCCCACTCAGCTGCTGGGACAGGGCAAAAGCAGATGGGGACCATTGGATACCTCACCCTATTTATCAGACTCCCTTTCCACATCTAGGAATGAAGTCCATTCCAGTGTATTGTCCCAGCCCCTGGCTTGTCCATTTCCCAGGGCAGAAATAGCTGGGACTGCCTGGAAATCCCAGGGCTTTGAACCTGCCAGATGCTCAGAAAAGCCCCAGTTCCTAGTTCCCTCCTACACATTAGTCCTCCATGGTCAATAAGGCCCCTGAGGGAACACAGGAAAAGACAGGACTAGGGACAATGACTCACTGAATGGCCCACGCCACACACCTCACCCTGTGTGTCAGGGGGTATGCTGTGTCTGAGCAAGACGATGCTCAAAGAGGAGAGCTTCAAACCAGACAAAGCATGTGCAAGGTATACAGTGACCACGTGAAAAAAAAAAGTACGGACCACCCATCTGCCAGAACTGTCTCTTCTTTCATTGTTCTTTCTGCATGCTCTGTGGGAGCGAGTGCTCTGACCTTGCTTGCCTTCTGCACCTTGTACTGCTTGCAGCAATGTGGGGAGCAAAAGGAAATCTAAAGGCTGTTCCAGGACCTCACTCCAGATATTTACAGCCCAAATAACAAATAACTTCACTAGCAAGGACAGAACAATGAATGACAGTGTATTTTGCCAGTTTGGGTGAAAGGTGCTAATGCAGAAATGCTCTGAAATCTGTGCAGGATTGGAACAGTGTGAGTGTTGGAGACTGACGCTGGCGCCTTCTCCACAGAGCGAGGAGGGTGGGGTAAGGCCCACTGATCTGTGCCCTCTCAAAGTAGTGAAGAGAATTATTCCTGTGGGTGAGGGGAGGAATTGAGCTAGGGCTCTCAGTTTTAGGAAAAGGTATCTTAAAAGTAGCTCCAGTTATATTTATTCAGATAGGTTTGATGGTGAGATGTGTACTCAAAAGGAAACGTGCTTACTCATATGTATTTCTCAGAGGCCAGTAAGCTCTTCCTGTAGTCATGGCCGGCTAAAAAAAGACTGGGAGTGGGGTGCTGAAGGTAAAATACTACATTACACACCACATTTTACCCCCTGAAGCAGTCCACAAAGCTTGAGGGACACTCACCAGAGCTGTCAAGACCAGAAAAGCCTTGCTGTAAACAAACCATGACAGAGAAAAAACAATTCAGGCTCCAAAATCTAACAAAGCCTATGACCCTGCTCTTCATCCAACTTACCTTCTTAACAGGACTCTCCAGAGCTTTGTAGACAGAAAATCTAGCATGTCTTTTATTCAATAGGGCTCAGACCTGAAAAAGCTTACACGCAACACTGTCAGGCTTCGCTGGAGAAAGGGAAGCGACGTGTAGTCTTCGGGAAAGATCTTCACAGATCCAGTTCCTCAGAGGAAGCAGCAAACAGGAAAATGGGAGCTCTGCAGGGACAGCAGTAACAAACCTCATTTCTTCAGAAGTCCTGAGACTCCATCAACATGGGACCTACTTGCACTGTTCAAACATCACATCTTGCTTTTTCTTAGAAAAATGCCAAATTTGCCTCTCCATGGACAAAGGAAAAGTAGCTGAGGCACTGGAAATCCACACCCCCCCGCCTATGAAAATGATGAGGGACAGAGACTAGAAGAGAGCTCTCCCTGAGCTGTGCTAGTGACTGGATAATTTTATATTCTTTTTTATTAACCCAGATATAAAAGTAATACAGATATAAAAGTAATACAATTGATATTGACAATCTTAGAGGGGGCTGACAAAGTTGTCATCTTAAGGTTTCAGGCAACAGGGCAAAATCTTTATGTTAATTACTTATAAAAAAGGTTTCTACATATTATGTAAATTCTCAATTTAAAATATTTTTTTCCTGGATATTTTTTGAAGCTGCCAATGCAAAGAGTTTATTTTTAAAGTCTTCTGAGGTTTCATAGCTCAAGTACTTCAGAGCACTGCTAACACCAAGAACCAGAGAGACTGATGGCAGGACAAGAACAACAGCTGGTTTTGTTGTCCAGACTCAGTTGATATGTAAAAAGGAAAAAAAAAAACCAAAAAAAACCCTCCAAAACAAAACAAAACAAAACAAAACAAAACAAAACAAAACAAAACAAAACCAACCCTGCAGAAGAGTCTGATCCAAATCCCACCAACTGCAAATTTGCACAACAGATACAGATGATTATGGAGTCTCACTCTCCACGTCTTAGTATTTTATATCACCATGCACACTAATGCCCCTCTAAAATATGCCCCTTTACTTGGAAAGTGTCTCTGTACTCACATTACAACTCAGTACTACAGAACACCCACTTCTACATCGTGATCATCCTAGAAAGTGAGCGGTGCAGCCTGTTGGTCTAAAATAACTTCCTCGTTTAACTTACAAGATTCACAATTAAACCAGAGTGAGGGAGTAACAGATGCTGGCACTGCTCCTCCCTGAGCCATCAGCAGCTCCAAGGGCAGCAGTCCCTGTGCATGCTTGGGTAAGAGAGACAGTGAGCGGGAGCAGAGGAGGAGCTTGCTGCAGCCAGATCAACAGTTTCTACAGACCGTTAAACAAGCAGCTGCCATACCATCACCAGCTTTCATCACAAAGCTGCAATGTGAGGATGTCTAGGTGGTAAAAAACAGCTCTTCGACTCCTGGACAGCTCTCCCTGCCCTTTTTTCTTCTTTAGGATCAGAGCATTTAGTGCCTGGGACAGCAGCACATGTGCTCTTGCACGCTCCATCTGCACCGTGGCCCCATTTCACGCCTGCAGAACGCTGCTCACCGCTTTCTCACGCGCGCAGGGAAGCCCAAGCAAATGTCCCCTCACTTCAGTGTTCCCAGTCTAAACCTGGCTCATTCTTTCACTGAGGGCATGGCTGAGCCGCTGTGGGAAGGGGACCAGAGTTATACATCCAGGAGTGGTCTGTGTAAGTAGCTGTTTTCTGTCCGGAAGCAGTAGGCAGTGAATAGGCTGTGTGCTCACCCCCAGGCAGCCCTGCCTCTGGCCTGGGTAGTGGTGAATAGGCTGTGTGCTCACCCCCAGGCAGCCCTGCCTCTGGCCTGGGTAGTGGTTTGGTCTGCAGTGCACTCAGCTGCAGGCCAGTGTGGTGCTCGGGCTCTAACTGGGCTGCACGGAGAAGTTCTTTCAGATCCCCATCATCACCACTTCCAGCTCTCATGGTGGTTGCCAGTTCCTCGGCCACTAAACTATACAGGTAAGCTGCATCTACATTACATTTTTAGTTCAGACCAGGGGGTTGGTTTTGAAGTTAATTTCCTATTTTCCACATTTTAGAATCATAGAATAATAGAATGGGTAGGGCTTGTTTCCCACCATGGTGCAGTCTCATACCTGGTGAATTGAATTCCTTTTGGATGATAAATAAACTGGAAGATGTGCTTCCAGGGTTGCATCAGTGGTGCCCCAGCTATTGGCAACCATTTGGTTAATTGGACCAGAACAGAGAAAGTCCAGAGTAATCTCCCTCAAAAACACATTTAGCATGAATGTTAAATAATGAGCAGCAGCTCTCTTGCAGATCTGTTCCCACTGCATCACACTGTGTGTTAATACCCCTTCCAGCCTGTCAGAAGGGTCCAGGCTTGCACGTATGTCTGTTGAACCAGTTCAAACATTTTTAGCACGATGGATGTTAACCTGGATCAGGGTGGCAGAACTGAGCCAGGGAGCAAGGAGACAGGCAGGTTTACTGGCACCTCCATGGGATCATCAACCTCCAAGGAGTATGGTCTCACAAGCAGTCATAGTGCCTTCAGCCCCTGGCCAGCTGAGCTGTCCCTGGGAGCCAGGCTAGCCCATGTGTGCACTTAACCACCAAAGTGCAGTCGTGACCTGGGCTCCTAAGATCTCCTTTTCCACTCTGCAAAACGCCGCAGGCTCACCCACAGGCTCACACTTCACTCACTGACATCAAATTCCTCCTGGAACATAAGTGTGCACCTCACAAAACACAAGTTTTACCCCAGAGGTTTTACCTTCCAGTTTGCTCCTACTACCATGCATCTCTCCCTGACCTTCTCTCTCGCCTGCCACTGTGATCAGAAAGCCTTTGCTCCCTCACACGTGAAGCAGCCGTTTATAAGGGGACATCCCTGTGCTTCTCTGGGGCTCCAAGCCTGACTTGGTGCTCTGGGCATTCCAGCACCTGCAGAGCAAAGTCAGACATGGGAGGACACTCTCAATCTTGCTGCTAGCATTAAGTCAGTCTTCCTGCTGCACTAAAACTTGTTCAAGCAAATTAGTGTGCTGGAACATAAGGCTCAGACAGCCACAAGGAGGGAAAACTGGCCCATTGTCCAGGTAGCGGCATGTAATGTAGAAGATGATCTCAGCGCTAACCGTTTCAGGCAAACTTTACTAGTTCTTTCCATCTAAGTCTTGGCTCCATTCATTTTGCCTGAGACTTCAACCTATTTTTGGAAACCTTAAAAATATACAGGGAGTTGCCAGTGATTTTTATTCCAGTGCAGGAACACTGAAGACTCTTGGCTCCTGCCCAGAGGGCAGGTTTTTCCAGGTGAACACCAAACCCTGACCCATGACAATGTTGTCTAGGTACTTATTACAGCTGTTTCTGGGACAGAGCATGAAGCAATCTCCAAAAACCCCAGGACACTGTTCTGTGGGAGATGCCTAGAGCAAGACTCTAGTCTGGGAATGTTCATGCTGCCACTTCCACCCAGCTGTTTCACTCAAAAGTGGAGGGAACTCCCTCCCACCCTGTTAACACTGTTTGGTGATGCGCAGTAAGGGCAGCATGACTGTGAGAGGCATGCGCCCTGGGCAGCCCTAACTACTACTACTAATATTATTAATAATATTGTTTCTTTTTATTTATCATTACTATTGAATTTAGTTTTTCTTTTACAAACAGAATATAAGCTACCCACACGCATCCAATCCCAGGAGCTCAGGTTCATAAAAAATGGTCATATTAAAACTCCATATTAAATCATGAAAGCTGGCAATATTGCTTCACGTTGACACGGTGGGTACCGAGACAGCTCCAGAAGTACAACGACAGAAATCTTGTCTCCTCAACTCTGAAAGTGATTAAACTACCACTCCTCTGGAAAAAGATTTAGTTTTAAGCTTTATGCTACACTATCTATTCTCTGTGACTGACCTACACTATTGGCTGTATTTAGCAGTCTGACATCACAATCTAGTCTCCAGTAAACCATTATGCCTTTCATAAATCACAAGGCTTGGCTTTTTTTAATCAACATGTCATTTGCTAGCCAGACTTTTTACCTTACTATGTGCACTAACGTATACCAGCACTATGAAGGTGCAAGGCTATTTTTTTTTCAAAACTGAAGCTTTTGAATATGCATTTGACCCACTGTGTCAATTCCAGGATAGGTCGTGTATCCCAGCTCACAGGAGCTTGGTTCTTCGCTTTCCTGGTAAATACCTCTATTGATTTAATGCTCAGAAAAGTAGGAAGAACCTTTCACTGGCAATCTTGGCCATATCGAGGGCTGACTTCACCTTTTAAAATCACCAAATTAATTCCATATTGGACTGGTTTATATAATCCACAGCCTTTCTCTCAACTACATTTGTTGTAGAATGAATTGGAGTAAACGTGGGCACTACATATATAAAAAAGTGAATGCCCAGGAACAGTGAACTGACGTGATTTTGGGGGGGGCTGCCCTGTGCTTGTCCTCAGCCAGGAGCATTTCCTATATCTCAGCTCTGCTTCTGCAGTAACCACGACTCAAGGCATCAATACTTCATGAGGCATAAACCGTTCCCCTTTAGGAAAAGTAAAAGCAGTTTTTCCTGTTTGTGAAATGTCCACATTGCCAAGAGCGAGTGAGCTTTCGAAACTGCCTTTGCTGCTCGCACAGCTCCACTGCCTTATAGGGTCTGGATCTCCTGGATCCACGCTGGGGGCGGGCTGGGAATGCTGGCGTTTCCTCCCTCTGGGTGATTCTGGGAGGCCTGCAAATGATGTCATGGTACATTTTAGGCTACAATAACAGGAAATCATCAAGTGTTTACACTGGCGGACTGGGCTGTGATGTGATTTTCCTTCTCTTCCTCTCTGCTCCCCCCTCCCCGCCCACCTCACCCCTGCCATTGACTTCCTTGATAGATCTGCTTCCTCCGATTAAAATACTACAAGGTGACAACACTGAAGCAGGAAAATGGAACGTGGAGGGGGAGACAGAAAGCCATGTTTTAAAAGGATGATTCGCCTTGTATCACTCAGAGCACAGTCTCCTCACCAGCCCCGCACACAGTGTCAGTACAGTGGCCCAGATACGAGTCAGTAACTTGTCCTGCCTAGGCAGTACAGGGTGGACTTCTCCAAGCTGCACACATGGAAAAGAAACTCTTCCCTTCCTAGCGCAAAAGAGTCACTGCAGAGATCTCCCCGGCAAAGTTCTGCTACTGAATTTCCCTATGGTGGGGCCCACACAGGAACATCTGACAATAGATGGCACAGCCTGACAGGTGCTGAGGAGGCCACACTGCCCCCTGCTTCCGGTCAGGGGAAGGTTGCAAGTGAGGTTTGCTTGGAGACTCTGCCTGAGTCTGATGTAGCGAAGGTGCTGGGTTTAGGTTGGGTTTCAGGCACTGCTTGGACCAGGGAGGGACAGCATGAATATTAGATATTCTGCCCTTTCCAGCTTGGCTGATGCAACTGTGTCCTTCCCTTTTCTGCTGCACCTCCCTTCTCCTTTCTTGTCTCATCCTGTTAGGTCTAGACCTGAGCACGGTAGGAAGGGAGAGAGTAGCAAATAAAATAATTTCCTTTCTATTGCCTGTTTCTCCCCATTCATGCCATATCAGCAAGGATAATGGCTCCAAATCATGTCAGGAAATCTCTCAAGTGGAAAAGCAAGGGACAGGCACTCTGTAAAACGACCAGGATGCAGGAAGTCTTCCTCAGAGCACCATGGCTCTGTGCAGCGCATTTAGGAATGGCAGATCTCCATCCAGCTCATAAACTTCGAGAGCAGAAAAGCAGAAAAAACATTTTAGAAAAAATGCAGTCAGAGGAACTGAACACCCTGCATCTATGCTGCAAGTGTAAAGCACACCTTACAGCAGATAGTGGGAGGAGCGGGAACCACGAAGATGAGACTTTAAGTTACTCCAGTACTTACTGTCGGTGGCAAGCTGACACAAACTGCATTAAAGCCACCTGTGCTGTGTCCTCAGTGTTATCACCAGTGATGTCATTACCTGAGGCAGCTAAACAGGGCTGTTGGGGAAAGACGACCCCAGCGATGCTCCTACATTCATTATCCTCCAGCATGGGTCTGTCCTGGTCCAGAATAAATAGGAAGCTTTTGCTCCAAGCAGGTAGCTGAGATCTCAATCCCACTTAAACATGTCCTTCCCTCCCAGACATGTTCAAAATGAAGCACAAGCACTTTGCTGAATGGGGGGTTGAGGCTTCCCTCTGTCTAATAATCCTAAAGACGAATTGTAAGGGTTTACCCACTGGTAAATTGTGTGGCCTAATTAGCTCATTTTTAGGAAACACTTTAAAGATTAAGAGTCCTGTGCACTCTAATTATTGTTATTAAATATACCCCTGGGGCAGCACTATGAAAAGGGAGAACAGCACACTGCCACAGACAAAAAGCAATAGCCTGGATCTAAGAGCCGATCTATGCTACGAAACCATACTGGCTGCCAAGGACCACGTGAATAGATGTGGATGTGATTCTTAACACAGCTACCACAGAGGGCTCAGAGGGCCAACTTCATGCAAGGCAGGGGCAAGGGAAGGACATTTGTATTTTGCTTCCAAATAAATGGCAGGATGGAGATTTGTTTCAAAGGAACCCAAGCAATCAGTAGATGATTTCAACCTCACCACATCATCTCAAACCATGACAAAGATAGCATCACTGGAGAATGACCTGGGCAGTCTGGCAACCAGGAGGAAGGGCGGCTGCAGTGAAGGCAGGGAGTGGGGAGTTACAGGAGAGAGTTGCTCCTCGCCCGGTTTCCTCCAGAACTCCTCTGCAGGAAGGGGTATGCTGACAGAAGGACACTCAGAGTATTAGGAGGAAGGATTTACCCTTACTGCAGGCAACTGTTTTTCCAAGCACAAGCATTAGGCCAAAACTAGGTTTGTTCAACTCGTGGCAGCATCAGAACAGCTACAAGCTGCCTGGCAGCCCCAAGTGAACTGGGCCCCCTAAACACACACGCTCTACCAGTCACCAAGGACCTTCCATTACTACTTTGCAAACTTTGTGGGATCTGAATGAAAACGTTTTTCAGACAAGTACAACTAAATCAAATCTGAACACATCCAGGAAAGCAGAGCAGAGGCAGAAATATCTAGAAGGGGCACTACTTGCACTTTGGTGAGAACAGCATGACCATCAGAACAGCATGAAAGTCAGCCTGTCTCCTGAGGCTGCTTGCTCTTGCATCCCAAGAAACATCCAGATTTGGGAACATTCACTCACTTCCCGTGTATGTCAAATGCATTTGCTTTCCGTGAGTCAGAAATCTGGAACTGAATCTCCCTTTGCTGCTGAGTCACTCTGCCCACAGAGAGGCTGTGCACAAGCTGAATGACTGTGGGGTGTGCTGCTCCAGCGCCTGGATGTTCCACACCCTGCCAGCCCAGGAAAGTCACTGCCCCTTGTGTCAAAAGACACAAAATCAAATTGCATCTGTTAATTTGCTGTCCCTCTGTGGCAAAGGGAGTAGGGAGATGGAGCATGAAATTGGCTTCAGGTTCATGCAAGAAAAGGCTGTGGGACACGCATGATGAGTGGACAATGTCAGTCTGAAAGTCCTTGGCTGGGATAGGCACCAGCCACAAAAACCACTCCTTTAGAAACCTAGGTTGGAAACCAAGCTCACATAGAAATGCCAAAGGGTGTGGGGAAATAACAGAGACCTCATGACCATGGAATCATTTCCCATGTAGGGCATCAGAAATGGCTTGCTCATTGACCACTGTGAGACAATTTGTGTTAAATGCTCTAAGAGGCTTTGGAAGAGGGTAAGAAAACAAGCTTTGGGGTGAACATAGCATTGGCATGATCAAGCATTGGGGGGAATAAGACAGTCACTTTAAGCACAAAGTGCACGACTGGCTGGCTAAGGAAACCACACACCTAAAGATCATGTACACGGAGTCCAATACAGTCCAACCCCATGACACTGCTCTCATCTACTCCTCGATCACGTAGGGGCTGAGACCTGACTCCCTACTCCTATTCAAGAACTGAAAGAGTCTGGTAGCTGATCAGAGGCTACGGCTAACCAACTTCTCAGCAGGGCCAGAGGGGCAGGTCACGGTCACGGATAGGTCCCTTCCAACCCAAGACACTTTGTGATCCTGTGGATAAGCCTCAGTACTTTCCTTAGCTGAGCTTTGCTGGAGTCATCGGGGCACTGTGCCACAATATGCTCTTAGGGTGGCCAGCAGGCAGCAATGCCTTTCCCTTAGCACTCACTGAAGCGCAGCTCCCCGCGGTGCTCCCCACTCACTCCTGCAGCTGACAGGCTCCACGGGAGAGAGAAGCATGGTCTAGAGGGGCAGGAGCTCGCGTCCGCTCTGCCGAAATGCGCTGGCAAGAACAGGCCTCCCTTTTTCCACCATTTTTTGCACTGTGTGGAGCTGTGTTGGCAAGTTCTCCAGTGACAAGCAACTCCTCATCCTTCCACACTGGGGAGCACTGGGAACACGAAAGGAGGGGGAGTTGGTCTCATGCTCATTCCGAAATCCGCACAAATTAGCAGCGCTAGTCAGCATGCACAAGGTGATCTTCTGCTGTGAAAGCCTAAGGTGTTGTGCAGGAACATGTTCTTTTTACTGGTATTTCCATGAAAGAAGTCAAAAGTGTACTTTGTCATATCATTTAGTTTCGGGTAGTGATGTGAGGAGCAGGCAGTTGGACTCAGTGATCCATACAGGTCTCTGCCAACTTGAGATCTTCAATGTTTCTATGATTCTAGGAATAGTGTTTCTTCTGATTTCTGATCGGTTTCGATAAAAGGATTTTGATGAGCTAAAAATGTCTCATTACATGTTTTTTCTTCTGGACATTATATCTGGATTAATCCATTACTGTGTTTGTGTGTTAAACATGTACAAATGTTTTCTCTTGTTTTGACCTTATTGCAATCAAGTGCAATAAAATTAATTACCAAATCAAAATGAGACAATTTGGTATCCTCAGAGTGATTGTTCCACGCTGGAGCTACCTGGCAATCGCTGGGCTGTGTGAAATGCACCCTGAGGGTTAGGGAAGATGCCAGGAGTACTCTGGTCAGGACAATCTGTGACCTGCACCCTTCCGTTTGAACACAGCTGCCTTTGGGTGTTTTAAGTTATTACTTCTATGGGTTTTTCAAAAACACTGATCTTATTTTCAACCTTGAGACACCAGATCTCTAAGTCTTCAAAACCCCAATCCTAGTGAGGAGATAATGTTATGATTTATATACAGAATATACAGAAAGCTATTTTTCCACGGTATCTTCTGGTGACTGGACAAACCTCAAAAGAGGCAACTCCAGTATGTGGCCAAGATAATAATTTCTGTCTTTAGCACTTTGAAACCTGGCTGGATCATTATTTTCTGGAGTGAATTTTATCATTCTTTGAACTGGTCTCTAAGTTAAGTGTATTTTTGAAGTCACTATATTCCTTATATATATGTGTATATATGGCACTTTGTCTCTTAGAAAATTAGATGCTTTCCCGGAGGATACCATAACATCTGCATTACAAAGATCATAATCAGGGCACTGAAATCCAACTAAAGCCTGGCAGCACTTCATAGTTGATGATTTTCCATACAGTGCTCTTTAACTGAACAACTATTGATCTAACCAGTTCTGCTTGTCACCAACTCTATGCAGATATTCTGATCACATTCTTCCTCTGATAAACCCAGTTCCTCAGTCGCATCAAGATTGACTTAATAATGCTGCTGCAACTGCTGTTCTTATGCCAAAAAGGAGTGGACCCTTGCAGATGTGGCAGGACTGTACATTTGCATGTAACTGGAGCTGTGTAACAGAGAGCAGTGTTAATACCCTGGTGTGATGTTCACACCATGCTTCATGTTCAGGAATGGGACTGCCTTGTGCACTTAGAGAACATGCTCTTCTTGAGGCAGCAGTGAAGCCTGCTCCCTCCGTTGCTGAAAACCTCTCAGGTGAGGCATCTGCTGAAAAGTCCATGTATACCAGTGCAGCTGGCTATGCACAGGAACAAGCACTGGAGCATTCTGAAACACCTCCTAGCTCTTCAGCCAGTAAGATACAGCTGTCAAATCCCAGTGGACTTGACTTGGATTCTTAAAATGGGGCCATGGTCTATAATTATATCACAGACCCTTTCCCAGATGGGGGAAAGCTCGAGAACAGGACTGGTAAATCTCTGTTAAACTGCTGCAATTAAGATTAATTTCCAAGAAGACAATGTATGTCCACAGAAAACAAAGTGCCACTTTGATCTAATTCAGAAAACTTTCCACGCGCCAGCATGTGTGGCTGTATGCTGCTGGCCCCCTCCGCCCTCCATGCAGCAAACAGCACTGCAGGAGAACACACAGACCTTCCCTCCACTATTAGGGGGTCTCTGACTTTTTACGTGCTTTGTGCCTGAAAGGTTTGCAGTGTTTCTCCTCTCTCTTTAGACAAAAAGTAATTCATTACAATGACATTGGAACAGTGGGAAGTTACCTGCTTTCAGTAAAAATAAAGCTGCCTTAAAATGCTACCCTGAACAGAAAATTCATAGTGACAGATAAAACTGTCAAATTAGCAATTAAACTACAGCCTTAATAAAAACTAAATACATAAATAGTATTATACACAGAAGTTTTTACTTATTAAACAAAAAATTCTTAGCACATCATCCTGCTATGTAAACAATGCTGTCTTTTTCTCCTCTCAACAGTATTTGTTATTTCAACACTAAACTTAGGTAACAATTAGAACTATTTAGTTGAAAGATAAATATTCTCAGTTTATGAAAGTGACATTAAAATTATATTGAGCACTTTAAATGGTGTTCTCCTTTTAAACAGCAAAACTGATATTTTGGCTAATAGATCAGTGCCTTTGTACATAAACATCCAAAGTTGTTGAACTGTGTTGATGCACTGAAAGTCTCTAAGGAAATTCTGATCTCAGAGAGGTCAGTGAGACATTGCCACTGACTTTCACACAGCTGAAAAGGACCTTCCCTTGCTGCTACCCAAACCCTACAGCAATTCCTGTGAGCCTGCAAGGCAGGTTTACAAACAGTGCTGGGACCACAGACAAAGAGTTCAGGCTGCTTCCTGCTTGCATTCAGCATGTGAGTGCAGGCAAATCATATGGACTGGCTGCTTTAGGTAAAATGAGGAAACAGAACAGTTAGAAAATAAACCAAACCCAAACCCCATGCTGCCTCCTTGCTGCCAGCACAGGGCCGTGCACAAACCCCATTATGGAGGCGCCCTGCAGTGGAGGCACAGGCCCATCATGGGCTTGGGCCAGCAGAGGGAATACACTGGGACCCCAGGTCATGGAACCGGACTATGTGGTGCACGAACAGGCAGCATCACAGCCTCTCTACAAACAACTAGATGAGAAGGAAAAACTGTGGCATGTAAAAGAGCATGGGATGAAGAACGGTATGGGAAAGGCCCATGGGATTCAATAGGTCTGATCTGCTGTGTATCAAGTACTGCAACCTGAGGCTTCACCAGTGGTTTGAAATACATTAAGGCAGCAGGGAAATGCTGTTAAGAGCTATTTGTACTCCTTTCCCACCAAAGGGAATAAACCATGTGAGGGTCTATTACTAAAGGCAAAGACAAACAGAGATTCTGAAGTGTTAATGCTTCTTGCTCCTTTTCAGCTTCTCTTTGAAAACAGCAATGTCATAGCAGCTTTTAAATTCCACCAGGAAAATGGGTATTGGGATGATGATAGTTGACATGCCGAATACTGCGGCTAAGGCTGCCGTCACTTGGCCAACTGTGGTGAGAGGGATAATATCTCCATAACCCACTGCAGTGAGCGTGATCAAAGCCCACCAGAAGCAAGCAAGAATGTCAGTGAAGTGCAGCTCCCCTATGTAGGAGGGATGGCTACCCAGCAATTCCCCATAGAAAAAAAGAGAGCCAAAGAAGAGGGTCTCAAAGGCCAAAGTCATCAGCAGGATGCAAATCTCTCTAAGGATAGACTTGACAGTGTAGCACAGAACCCTGAGAATCAGTGGTGTTTCTATCAGATGGATACCTTCAGAAGCTTGAGGAGATAGAGAATGCAAACAAAGCCCAGCCAAAGCCCCAGGCTTGGCATTCTCTGAATCTGCCCAGCCACAAAGAGTTCAGCATAAACTGGGAAGAGGGAGAGAAGTCAGCCACGTTCAGGGGATTCTGGAAGAACAACTTCTTGTCTGGGCAGAAACAAAACCTCACAGAGAACTCAAAAGTAAACCAGAGAACACAGAAAAGCTCCAGATGAAGCAAGTAGGCAGCCTGGTGGTAAAAGGGTTCACGGTTGTCGTGGGAGACCTCAGAATAGCCAACAGAGGTGAAATTAGCAGTAAAGAACTCAAATTGTGCCTTAGTCTCCTCACAGAATATGATGACAATTCCAATGATGAACAGCAGAGAAACAAAAGCCAGCACTGCAGCGGGAGGAAAGGGCAGACATGCAATTAGTCCAGCAAACAAGCATCACATAACCTCACTGCCCCACCACAACCCCATGATCCCTTCCACAAACACAGTACAACCCCAGACTAATCCTTCTCACATTGCCATTGCTCACAGAGAGTGCATTTTCTCCTTCCAGATTTGAAAAATAATAGACAAGATTGGAGTCAAAGAAAAAGACACCTAAACTATTTAGCTGGAGTTTATAAGGAAGGGGAAAGGTCTGGAGCTGGAGTAACACGAACAGGCTAACACTGAGGGCCTCTTCAGCAGTCAATGTTGGCTCCAGAAATACCAGCAACTCAGAAAACATCCTCTGCATTCTCTGACTTGTGTTTGTTGTTCTCCCTGCCTGACAATTTAGAGGCACAGGGCATGTATTTTGTCTAGAGAACAGGGACAAAAGGAGGAGAGGTGTCAGTGTCTGTTAATGAGAAGAGATAACTTTGGTTTTTGGGTTTTTTTTTTAATTTTGGACTCAAAGCATACTTATCAAAGCTATGAACCCATTAGCATTTTTCCAAGTTCCGTTCCAGTAATCCCAAACGACACAGGCTGTGTCTATCTCCACAAATATTACCTTAGCAGTGAAAGAGGAAAAGGGTTTTTCAAACATAGACCAAATCTTCGGCTGCCACCTGGATGCCAGCTGAAATCCCTTCTTTCTGTCTGGACTATGAGGCACTGGTCATCAGACTGTTCATTTTCATCCCAAACATTAAACTCCTCTTGCTGCACCTCCCTGTTATTCAGCTTGAGCCAGCAGCAAGATGCTAGCTGTGTCTCACTGATGTCCCAGAAAGCCATCTCCTCTTCTAAGACTGACCTGCAGGCATCAGTGGGGCAGTGGAAATGTTTAGTCCTGTAATAGTTCAACACGTAGCTGAAGGTCTCAGCACTCCTATCAAAGAACTCTTTGGTGATGGGATTATAGTCATAGATGCTGGGGGCATGAGGCTCTGTTAGGCTGCACAGTTTGGTCCCTGGGAAGGTCCGGAGGGTGCTGCTGTATGTCTCATATCTGACTCCCCCAATATTGAGGATGATTTTTTCCTTGGTGCCTTCCATCTGCGAGGGAGGAGACTGGTGCAAGTCCTCATAGGCTCTTGTTTACCTTCAGTCAAAAAAAAAAAAAAGAACACAAATTAAAAGAAGTAAAACAAGTTTTGGAGGAGGAAGATTTTCTAGGGTACCTCATTCCAGTGCTCTTAAAACTCATTTTGTACCTGAAACCTGCATCCTCAATAGGGGGAAGAAGGCACTTCTGCCATTCCCCATCATCTTCAGTACCTGTTCCTAGACTCTGCTCCACGGTCATATTGCCCAAGAGCTTTTCAGGTGTCACATCAAAAAAAATGTCAAATATCTGGTTTGCACTGTTGTCCCTCCTCCCCACGAGCACAGAGCACACAGTCCACAGTCTGCTTCACCACATTTGTTCATATACTATACATAATCATTGCACTACACTGATTGAAAGTTCTCATTCCCATAATTCCCCATAGACTCATTCCCTGAAAGCAAAAGAAGCATTTGAAATCTATGTGGGTTGAATCCTTGCTCCCTTCCATCCCCCTAACAGACATCAAACTTTTCACATCATCCCCCTCTCCCCGGAGAGAATAAGCACAAAAAAATACTCATTTTAGTTAAACTTCTGTCTCCGAGGCTCTGGAAGCAGGTGATCTGATTGAGTTTGACATATCCTATCTGTTCCACAGCAATGTATTTGCCTTTTACAACCCTCGCACTGCAGTTGATTTCTGAAACCCAGAAATAATCTGGCAAACAAAATGACACATGGTGTTCCTATGCTCTGAATAAGACCCTTTGATTGCAGTAAACAGCTTGTCCTTTCAGAACAGTTTTTAAGCAGAAGTACAGCTACATTTCTAGAGAACAGGGCCTCACTCCAAGTTTTCTCCCTGCCCCGTATCTTCTGAGAATTCACTTTCACTGTATGAAGCACTGCAGGAGTTTGACAACAAATGTCAAATCTGTTCCTTTGACCTTATACTCCTTTCAAGTATTAAAGCCCCGGGTTCAATTCATCTTACACTTATTAACACCAAAGAGCAAGGTCGACTTTTGAAGGAGTGTGGTGGAGAGTGAAGCTGTAGCGAATCGAGGCATTTTTAAAGATGGTATTTTAGCAGAACTTATTCATCATTTATTTCTTTGGTACTAAATAAAACAAGTACCTTGTACAGGGCAGAAGTTATATAATCTCTTCCTGTTAACTCATATTCAGATGCAGGCGGTCTCAACTATGCATTCAGACATACTCTCTTTAGTCTGAGTCAGAGAGGGCTTCAGTGTTTGTGCGAGAATACCAGAGGCGGTTCAGCTTTCCAGTATAAGCATTTCTTCAGAGAACGCTCATAAAAAGCTGGTGTGGATGATGAACAGTTTTGCCAACAAAATCTTGCTTCGGAACATCGAACAGAAAAAGGCTTAAGCTCTGCTAAAGTCCTGGCAGCCTTGGGGAAACACCAAGCTACTCTTTTGGTGCTGGAGATAGCACCAGAACCTACAGGAATAGCTTTTTTTCCACTAGCAAACCCAGTGTAATCGTGGACTTCCTCCTCCAGTGCTTTTCCCCATCCATATTCAGTTCTACCTTCACCTCTGATGTACGTCTACTCCTGGCATTACATGCACAGATCAGTGAAAAGAGCAGTGGGTTTGGGTTTTTTTTTTTTGTTGTTGTTGTTTTGGTCGCTTGGGGTTTATTTTTGTTGGTTTTCATCCCTCCAAAGATCAGCCGACTTGCTTCCTGGCTCATTTACTGTTCCAGGCTACTGCTGAGAAGCCTGCGAAACGCTGCGGCTGGGAAGGGGCGCGGCCGGGCTTCCCGCCCGTGCGGAGGCGCACAGCCCACACCGGGCCCGGGCGCCGGAAGCGCCTCTGATGGGCGGGCTCCTCCGCTCTGGAGAGCCGCTCTCCGGCCCGCGGCGCCGCCTTCCCGCCAGCGAGGTCGCGCAGGTACGGGCGTGAAGCCCTACGTCATCCGACTGCCCCCGCCGCCGGGGCGGTTCTACATCCCGCCAAGACCAACAGCCCAGGTCCTACGGCCAGATCCCGTCACCGCTCCCCGCGTTCTGGCCGCGTCCCTCACGCCGCTCCCTGCGCCCTCACCTCAAGCGAC
>VXBZ01011936.1:71095-118794 GCA_013399135.1 Heliornis fulica
CGCCCTGTCTAGGGCCCGCGGGGCGCCCCGCAGGTTCGCCTGCAGGGCCGCAGTGGGGCCGGTGCGGCGGCTCCGCCGTGAGGGGTCTTCGCGCCGTGCGCTTTGCGCGCGTCCCGCGGGTCGGAAGCGGGCAGGCAGCGTCCCCGCCTCGGGCCGAGTGCCGCAGGGAGCGCGCCCAGGGCCCCCGGGCGGCACCTTCCCTTCGGCTCGCCCCCGCCGCACCGGTACACGAGGCCGGTCTAGGCGCGGCGTGTCGTGTCGTGTCGTGCGTGTGCTCTGCGTACCGGTGGCGCTCGCTTCGCGCGTGCCCGCGTAGCCCCGTAAGCGCGCTCGTCCAGGTGAGAGCCTTTTGAGGCTGTCGCCGTGCTCGCCGCTTCTCAGGCTGTCTTGTACCACAGAGGGCACCGGAAAGCCACGCCGTTGGCGAAGGAGTGACAGCTCACCGGGCCTTCTCCCGTCCCTAGGTACGGCCCCAAAATGCCTCTGGCGGTGGATTGCACTGCTGAGCTGATTCGCTGCAAAGTCCTGGATTCGTCTGGCAGGCTGAAGTCGCACGAGCTCATCCTGTCCTATGGGCTGGCGCTCGTAAGGTATGGCCGAAGGCTGCGTGCTGAGAGACTTGGGCAGGAGCGCTCTTCAGCTGCCCGAGTTGATTTGAATCTCAGGGGTGGTCATTGTGTGGGAGGTTTGTCTCTGGGGTTCCAAGTTTCTCCACAGCTCGTGATAGTCGTTTGTCTTTTCCGTAACCTGCATGCAGGTTTGTCAACTTGATCACAGAGAGGAAACAGAAAATGACCAGCATTCCTCTGAGGCAATTAGCAAGAGAGGTAAATATTTAATAAGAGTTACTTGCTCATTTACGTATATAGAGAGAGTATGTGCATTGTCACCGATTAACAACATTGAACGGAGGGAATTGTGGGCCTTGCCATTCTTTTGTCACCAAAATAATAGATATAGATGCCAGCTTTAAAGTGGCTTGATATAACATCTAAAACTTTGTTCTTTACAGTCAGGACTATCAGAGGCTGATGTTCATTGAAGCATTTTGAATCATATGTGATCAAAAGCCTTGATTTACATGTAAACAGTCCTGCTTGACATCTACATTACACATCTTTGTTTCTTAGCTACCAAGATACAGCAAAAGAGCTATATGTATGGCTTATAAATTCTAGTCTTTGACTAGCAAGATTATACATAAAAGCACTTAATGACATTTGCAGGTGTTTTCTCATGTCTCTACTTCTGTGTGGAGGAGGGAAGAAGGTTCAAGATGTAATTCTTATTACATTTTACTGCCAGCTTCACTGAGCATTTATGTCCAGGTTCAAACACCAAGTTTTGAAAGTGAAAAACAGACAATATTTGAGACTCGTATATCCACAGCCTTGTCTGGGTCCTCCTGTGTGAGAAGGATGAATGGATTTTAAATTTTTTTTTCCTGGGTTTTTGAGAGGTGTGGTGCATCTCACCTTTTAAAAGTGATCAGGCTTAAAAATTAAGGTCTTGCATAGCTAAAGATACTTGTCTTTAGGAAAACTGTAAAACAATTGGATGCAACTTAAAAGTGTATATGATTTGTATCTTTGATGCACAAACCTGTCATCCAGAATGTTTCTCATTCTGGATGACAGGTTTGTGCATCTCATCAATTTATACATAGCATCTCTGTCTAAAACAACGTCTGTTGTTGCGAGTAACATTATAAGAACTTAAACTGTAAAGCTTGAATTCTAGGCCACTGGAGGAGTGGGATCAGAGAGGAGGGGGGTCTCAGCCCCTTGGAGTGGGAAGCTGGGGGACTGTGTTGGGGAGTGGCCCAGAGAAGGCCATTCCCACCCAGGTAGAGGTTCTCTGCAGCCTGGCAGCCCATGCAGTTATGGGCTGATGCGGTGGCAGCTGGGGAGTAACACCTGTGCCTGTTTTTCCAGGTGGATATCCCCATCTGGGTTGTGGACCTCCGTCATGAGCTCACCCACGGGAAGCTGCCGCGGCTGGCTCTGTGCCGCAAGGGTGAGTACTGCCGGTGTCAGCACTGGGGGGGCCTGGCCTGAGGTGGGCTTGGGATGGGAATGCCAGTGCTGCAGGCACTGAGGGGAGCACCCCTCCCTTCATTTTGGGGCCCAGCGGGGTTGCAGCAGTCTCATCCTGGCAGGGAGGATTGTGTGGTGAGACAGTGGCAAGCCCTGTGTCCAGTGGCTGAACGGCTGTGGTGTATCACGGGGGGGAGTTCGGCGGCTTCCTTCTTCCTCTGAAAAAAAATACCGGAAACAACAGTTTGGCCCTCTTGCTGCTTTATAGCACTGTAAGTCATCTTGGGGAAAGGGGCAAATGCTTTTCCTGATGGTTTAGAGATACCTGACACTCCTTAAAAAATCCCGTTTAGCGAGAAATGCGGTAAGTGCTGCAAGCCTGAACGAATGACCAGCTCATGATGCTTGAAGAGATTCCTGGAAATTTTTGGAAGTTTTGAGGTGTCTGTTGAACAGCCTTCCTTAGATTGAGCTGCATAGTGAAATAGTGATGGAGAAAAGGGGTTTTTCTTTCCATTCTATCTAGTGTACGCCTGGTGTAGCCTCTGCACAAAACCGTGACGTTACTGTTAAAAACACTATGTTACAATACTGAAGAATTGACTCATTCTTTCGTCAGAATGCCACTGCTGGCACTTGATTTCCACTTCAGTTTGGCCTACCTTGAGCGAGGTGTAGTACTATAGCAATGTATGATCATTTTTATTGCCAAAAAGACTGGTGGGTATTTCAAGGCCTGTGGTTTTTGTTGGTTTTGTTTGTTTGGGGTTTTTTTTGTTGTTTAAACATGATCACCTTTTAATTAATGGAGCTGTATGTGATTATTTCAGAGTTTGTAACTTCTTAACAGCATTTCATTTCACAATACAAGTTAGCAGTGTGCTGCTTGCGTGATTTTTATTTTTTTTTCAATAACACAGAAAACCTCCCTGAGAAGAGAATATTTTCTGTTCTCCCTTAGGTTGTGATGTGGTTCTGGACTGGTTGCGAAAGACCTATTGGAGCCGTCAGCTGGGCAATAACTTGTGTGAAGAAAGTGAGGATGAGGAAGAGGATCAGGAAGGGACAGAAGCAAATGCAGAATTGGACAATGATGCATGGGCAATTCAAACCCCACAGCATGAGACCTGTCAGAAACACAAGGAATTCCATGGTAGGTGTCCTTAGGACAATGGCACATACAGGGATTAGATATCTCCTAGAGAAAACAGTTTAGAAGTGTCATCTTCTAGCCTTGACAGTACATAAAGATACACGTTCAGCTCAGGCTTTGGGATTCCTCTTTGGGCCTTGGTGGATTCTTGAGGTGACTGACTTTTGTTATTAGCTCACTGAATTTGTAGCATAAAATATTTTACTTCTGTTGAATATGCAGTGTTGTAATTGTAATCAGTTATACTGGGATGGTTTAGGATCAAGTGCTGTAAAAATTAGTTGTAGGGTCTTCACGACCACAATTTTGGTATTGAGGCTGCTACTGACAAGGAAGTCTGTGGTCCTTTTATAGCCCTCAAAACTCTGTAGATTCATAATTTGAACAAGAGCAGAATAAAGACAGTTCAGGTGGTTTCAGAATACGTTGTGTGTGGACAGAAAAATATTTGGTTGACAGTAATATATTAAAAAAGTAATAAAAATCACAGGCAACTCTGCCTGGACATAGTTTTTAAGATATAAAGTGCAAGACAATGCAAACTCTTTGGTAAACTGTTCCAGTAGTTACTTTTCCATCCCCAGAAACCTGTGATCCCAAAGTAAGGAGCTTTTCTCAAAGTTGATTCCTGGTTTGAATGACTTTCTGGAGGAAGCAGGCGGTCAGAACAAGAGAACCAGAGAATAATACAGTAGATTCTGTGATTTTTAGGTTTTTTTTTAGGTCCAGAGTAACGGAATGGCAGTAGTGTGTCAGTCCTCAGCTCAAACGCATGCAAAGCTTTATCTGGCTGATACTGGGTAGGGTGTAACACTGATAAGTGGCAGTGATAGCAGGTGACAGTTGCACGTGAACAGTGAAGTGTTTTGAAAGATGGTGTTATTTCAGATACAGTAAAAATGGTCCACAGATGAAGAAAGAAATTTCATGTAGATGGTAAATTAAAGTTTAATAAAATCCAATAAGGATATGGTTGCATATTGTATAGCCAGTGCTGTTGCAGTAGATTTAAAGTGCAAGTATAAGGAATAGAAATATGCATCAGAATGTGAACTGCCTATGGGGAGAATTTCTTCCTAGACTGACATGTTTAATTTTCTTCTTTTAGCTGTTTGGATTTACCCACTTGCCTGTCTGGCCACTGTTAGTGATGAAACACTGAACTCCCAGTTCAACCCCGTTTGATAAGGTTTATGTTGCTGGAAAAGTCCCAAGAGCTATAAGAGTCTTGGGAGTGTTGCCTGAATCAGAATTTATGACTTCATTTGGCTCATATCATCTTTGGGTTTCAGCAGAACTAAGCATCTTGCCCAGACACAAGTTTTCCTTATATAGTTGATCTATTCCCTGTTTAAACTATATATTTGTGTTTATTTCTAGAAAAAGTCAGAGATGTGCTGATATCTTACAAGAATGAGCAGTTTCGGGTAAGTGCAGTCCAGTCATCATCACTTGCCGTTCTTCCTGCTTAGGGCAGTCTTCCTTCTTGCCCAAACTGAAGAACTGGTGCTCTTGGCCAGGCCCCATTTGAAATACCAGGATGCTAGCATGACTAGGTTGCTGTGCTAGGAGCTGATTGCAGGGATCCCCTTTTTCCTGTAGCATGCCCCTATAGTTAAAATCTGTCTAGGAGCATCAGTGATACAGAAGTGATTTTTGTATTGGTACTGCAGAGGTGGCAGTAAGCCAGCATCCATGGTGCTACTGAGTGTTGCCAGGCTGTGTGCTTATCCCTAAAGTAGTCCTGCTTTCTTTTCACCATTGGAGCAAGTTTTCTGTTAACATCTGGATTTTTCCTTCGCTCAGGTTATGCAGAACATGCAGTCTGGTTCAAAGTCTCGAGAACTGTTGTTTGATTCGTCTTCAGAAGTGGACTGGATTTTGGCTCAGATCAAAGACCTGATGCAAGAGAACAGGTACATCTCTGATAAGGATCTGAGGTGAAGGGTACTTTCCCAGGCTGGACCTGTAGAAGGGGCACTGCCTGTTCACCATGTTGCTCTGCTGCTCCTGGAGAAAGCAATCAGTTGATTCCCTCAACTTCTTTGAGACAGAATTGTTAATCTGTGTTAATGAGTAGTAATGTTTCCTGAGCCAGATGGTCTTGGGTGTTGGCCCTAATTCAGCTGTGCTGACCCTAAGGCACGTTAGCATCATCAGCATCTTCAAAAGTTCTCCCAGCAACCTTAGATAGATTTTTGGGTTGCAGTAGCTTTTAGAATTTTTAAAAGCTGCAGGCCAATACTTGTCCCTTTCTGTACTTTCTATCTTTCTATTACTACAGTTCCTCTAGGACCCACTGTGTTGAGACTTGATTATTACTATATAAATTTGTATGAAGATTCTGTCCCGCTCTGAGAAACATAATCAGTGTAACTGCAGAGGGGAGAGTAACATGTTATAGATAGGAGGTATAAGTCCTGATGTTCTGAATGTAAATATGTATGCCATGCAAGCTGCTGATTGGTTTAAGAGTTTATCAGATGTGCCAGAAGAAAACCCTGAGGAAGAATCACAGAATGTTAGGAGTTGGAAGGGACCTCGAAAGATCATCTAGTCCAACCCTCCAAACTTGCACCTTGGTGGCATTGCCCACCAGTTGCTGACTGTGGCATAATGAGCAAGACTAACCCTAACCACTGCCCCTCCCCCAAATATAACCCAGCTCTGTTGGGCAGAGGTCCTTAATTCTTGGCTGGCCTGCTGTCAGAAAACTTGGTTTGTACTGCAAGAGATAGGTGTTCTGTTATCATAAATGTTCTGTGCTCTTAAACACCGAAATATTTGCCTCTGAAACTTGATCAGCAATGTTTCCTTGAAGGCTCTGGTTCTGTTCCAGTTTGCATAACTACTGCACATTGCCTCAGAGTCTAGTGGGGTCTGTCCAGCCCCAAACTGGCATACTATTTCAGGACCTTAGAACAAGCTACCTCATCTCCTTATAGTTCCAGGTAGTTGTTTCAGAACTGTTCCAAGTGGCATTTTAATATGTAAAGAAGTAAATGACATTAATAAGGCTCTCTGATTGCCCTAGGGAGACAGTGGCTGAAGCTCTTCTCAGTGATGGTTTTCTCATCCCAAAGATGGATTGTCTGAAGATGCTAAATATAAAATATGAAGGTTTGTGTTTTGGGCACCACATAAGTAAAAAATACATAGCTACTGTTATCTCCAAGTCTGTTCTTCTCATTACATTGAATCTGTGATTCTCTGCATATTTTTTATATGTATCTGAGTCCTTAAACATCATTCAACCTTTTCACCAAATCCCTTTATGGTCATGCTTAGTTACTGGTTTTGCATAAATCTCTTACCATCTCTCACTAGCTTTTTTTCTACATTATAGCAAATCTAAATATTTTTTTTTCTGAACCTCATTCACCAGTGGAATCCCAGTTCCATGCTGCTGCCCCTGTGTGTGGAGTTGCTTGGATTTTATACCTAGAGGCGATGAAAATTAATAGCTTGATTGTTTTCTTGGGGTCTCTTGGAAACACCAGGTGGAACTTTTCAAGAAGATTCTTAATTTTATTTTTGCCACTGTGTCCCAGTTGTAAAAAAATTGGAAGCTTTTTGATTCTATGTTGCTTCATTGAATGTGCTCTCTCTTTGCAGTATATTTTTTAGGCAGAATAGCTCTCCATTATGTGTGAAGTAAGCGGAAAATGGAATGGGATTAGCAAAACAGGTGGATTTTCCTGTGGTTTACAGGATGATTAGATCAAGCATTGCAGTTCTTGCTTTCATTGAGCTGTTGTATTGTCAGTCTGGTATTTCTTTTACTTTGGTAGCACAAGAAAATATTTCCAGGTTCCTTGAGTATCCCAGAAAATACCCTATAGCCAGTGACCTCAGAACAAACCACTTCAGTGTGGAACAAGTGTCACGCTCGTGGTTCACAGGAAATTACAAACCAGTAATTTTTGGCTTTTTTTTTTTTCTCCTTATTGTTGCAGCAAATAAAGAGGTGTGGCAGTTCAGAATTCCTCAGGCATTTTACTGCTTTTGGCAGCCGCTGCTGACAGCCCTCCTTTCCCGAAGTTTTACACAGATCCTAATGGAGAAAATGTTCATGGAGTTAAAGGAATGTTCTGACTCCTCAGAGCTCCGGCCTCAGTTCTTGATCAACTGGATTTCTGAGATGCTGGCTGGCATTGCCAAAGTAAATGCTGGTGAGTATGTCTGGAATTTCAGAGTGTAAAAACGTGAGAGTCTCTTCTGTACTATTGTGAAAACTGGGAAAACAGTGTAAACTTCAGCTGGAAATATGCAGTAACCTAATTGCCACGTTTTGCCATGTGAACATAGAGCTTACATTGTTGCATTTCTTACACTTTTCAACATGCAGCTAAATGTATATCATGCATTTCTTGACAAAAAATTGAAGTGGTTATTGGCAACTTTGCTGCAGCTTCCTCGAGACAGAAAAAGCCCATCTCACCCATGAAAGATCAGGCCCTTAAGTGCTGTTTTTTTCAGATATTAGTAGTTGTATGAAATAGCAATAGCACATATCAGGTTGCATGCAATATTTTTGTTTGTTGTGATGCGAGTTCCCTGTTACAGATTTCTTTCCTCATTTAACAGAAGCCTGCCTTTACAAGTAGTCTTGCTGCCCTTGATGAAAATCACAGGATTTTCATGCCTTCTAAGCTATGTACAAGTGTTAAGTAGTGTTTTGGTTTTTGTTCCTAACTGCTAAAACTGTGTAAATTGGCAGACTGTATGTTTCACTCCAGAGACCGAGGGCACAGAAGAGCTTTAGTTATTCAAAGCATGTCTCAGATATTCTGCTAACAGGACTTCTGTACTGCAGTATAGCTTATCCTTGAGGAGATTTTCAGTTGGTTAATTTTGTCACCGCTTCTGTCTTTTCCTGATCTGGCTCAGTCTGCACCAAGATTTTTCCAGAATTTGTGGCAGTCTCAGGTTAATGTTTGAGACTTTCAGTCAGTGCTGAGCATATCTATTATGCACCAAGATAAGTAAAAGGTAGTAGTTCCTAGCTGTTGAGTTTACTAATGGAAGGGCCACTGGGAATGATTTTGGGTCCCAGAAGCAGTAGGCCCATTCTTTGGGACATCAGTGTGCTTGTGGTTTCCTTTCTGGGGTGGCATGCATAGAACCAGCTTGGGAATGTCCCCACCTCACTGCAGTCACATCCTGTGGGGCTAACTGGCTGTCAGTGCGTTGGCAAGTCCTTCTCAACAGCCTTGGTGTGTTTGGTTGGTACATCTGGTCTCAGACTTGGTTTGGAATGCCTGTGTTTCTGGATGAGTGTTTCAGTAAATACTCAGAGGGGTGAAGGACATATTTTTAATGACTTGAGTGCCTTGTTGTTTTCTTTATTGTCTTTGAAGGGAAGAAAAGACAGCACTGTAACAAACAGGCATCGGTGAAGGAGCTGTTCCTCCATAAAGTTCCTTTGCAGTGGCTGAGACTGACTGATAATTGCTTGGAGGCTTCCTGCTGGGCAACCCCACACCTTCTTCAGCTGTAAGTCTGGTCCTGTGACCTAAAAGAGGTGCAGCAAACCGTTCTCTGTGGCAGCTTCAGCCCGCTCCCTGCTGTTAGAGCTGTGTTCCCTTCCTTGGTACCTAGTAGAAACTGTGCCAGGAGCATGCAGAGCCCTGCTTGTTGCTGCTCACTTCACTATTGACTCCAGGAGGAGAAATCAGAAGGACAACACCTTTAAAATTAAACTGGAGATTATCTGGGGAGGTGTTAAAGAGGCAACTTGGTCAGAAAAAGTGACTTGGTGTAGTGGTTTGATCCTGGCTGGAGGCCAGACGCCCACCAGAGTTGCTCTTATCATTGTCCTCTTCAGCTGCACGGGGAGAAAATATGCATTGAGAGGCTTTGGAGCTGGTCACAAGTGGTGTCCCCCAGGTTTCAGTCCTGGATCCAGTTCTGTTCAACATCTTTATCGATGACCTGGATGAAGGGCTCAAAGGTTCCCTCAGTAAGTTTGTGGGTGACACTGAGCTGGGAGGAAGTGTTGATCTGCTTGAGGGTAGGGAGACTCTTCAAAGGAACCTAAACAGGGTGGACCAGTGGGCTGAGATCAACATCAGGAGGTTCAACAAGGCCAAGGGCAGAGTCTGCACCTGGGACATCGCAACCCCGTGCAGCGCTACACACTTGGGGCAGAGTGGCTGCACAGCTGCCAGGTGGAGAAGGACCTGGGGGTGTTGGACTGCTGACTGAACATGAACCAGAAGTGTCTCCAGGTGGCCAAGAAGGCCAAAGGCATCCTGGCTTATATCAGAAACAGTGTGGCCAGTTGGTCTAGACAGGTGATTGTGGGCCTGTGCTTGGCATTGGTGAAGCCACACACTGAGTACTGTGTGCAGTTCAGGGTCCCTCACTGCAAGGACATTGAGGTCCTGGAACCTGTTCAGAGAAGGGCAACCAGGCTGGTGAAGGGTCCGGAGGGCAAATCTTATGAGGGGCAGCTGGGGGGACTGGGGTTGTTCAGCATGGAGAAGAGGAGGCTGAGGGGAGACATTATTATTATTATTATTATAATTTCTGGAAGGAGGTTGTAGAGGTGGATGATGGTCTCTTCAGCCAAGTGACAGGACAAGGGGAAATGGCCTTAAGCTGCACCAGGGCAGGTTCAGGTTGGATGTCAGGAAACGGCTCTTCACTGAAGGAGCTGTGGGGGTGTGGGACAGGCTGCCCAGGGAGGGGGTGGAGTCCCCACCCCTGGGTGTACTTAACAGATGGGTAGATGAGGTGCTCAGGGAGATGGTTTAGGAGAGGACAGGGATGGTTGGAGTCCGTCATCTTGAAGGTCTTTGACAGGGAGAAATCATTCCACAATTAGTGTGAGAGGCAAAACAGACTCAACATGGAGTAAAAGCCCCATCTGATCTATACACACCAACAGTGAAAGCAGCGTGGGATAATGAGAAGTACTTCCCACACCTCCCCCTTCTCGTGGACACCGGGTGTCACGGGGTCAGTTCACTGCTCGTTGTTTTCCTTCAGGGCAGCGGGGACAAAGGGATTTTCCTCACACCCTTGCCCTGCAGTGTGGTGTCCCACCCACAGCAGACAGTCCTCCATGAACTTCTCTAACATGAGTCCTTTCCCACCGGGCTTCATGTCTCCAGCAACTGCTCCAGTGTGGGTCCCTTCCATGGGTTGCAGACCTTCAGGACCAGACCGCGCCAGCCTGGTCCCCCTCAGAGTCACACGTCCCCCAGCAAACCTGCTCCAGTGTGGGCCCCTCTCTCCACAAGCTGCAAGTGCTGCCAGGAACTTGTTCTAACACAGGTCACAGCATCTTCCATGTCTCCACCTGCTCCAGCATGGGACTTCTCCACGGGCTGCACGTGGGATCTCTGCTCCATGGGCTTCTCTGGGCTGCAGAGACACAACTTACTCAACCATGGTCTTCTCCATGGGCTGAAGGGGGGTATCTCCAGTACCTGGAGTGCCTGTCACTGATGGGCTCGGCCTCAGGCAGTGGTGGGTCTGTCCTTGAGCCTGCTGGTGTTGGCTCTGTAGGGCCTGGGGAAAGCTTCTAGCAGCTTCTTGCAGAAGCCACCCGTGCAGCACCCCCTCCTCCGTCAGACCGTTGCCACACAAAACCACAACACCTGGTAACAGATCTGCCTGCTTGTACAGGTGATGTGAATTTAGCACAGCTGGTAACTTTTTCACATTAAAACAGTGAAGCAGGAATTTAGTTAGAAGCATCATCAGTCCTTAATTTTAATGACAAAGGGGGGAGTATCCCAGCATCCACCCACCAGGGAATAATGAGATTTACTTGTTAGAGGAGATAGACATACGAGTGAGCTGTCCTGGGGGAAACTCTCACTTAAAAGGCTGCTCATCTTGGTAAATCTTATTCTGGAATAAGTTCTGCTTTTAAGACTATTACATTGCTGTTTGTCTTTGTAGGATCCTCACAGTCATGAGACCTCGCCTGCCACGGTCTTCACGGAAGAACCTTCTCTATCTTGCTTCTGTTTACACAGAAGGAGGTGGCCCTTTGTCCAGTCCAGGCCTCTCTTCAGACTCCAGTGAACAGCAAATTTACACTATAGAGAGCTTACAGTGGAAGGCCAGGCAAAAAAATCAGATTAAAGATCAACAACAGACTGTAGAGAAACAAGTTGATGTGCTAGAGAGAGATGATGGTGTGGAGGAGGAGGAGGAGGAAGAAGAGATGATAACTGAAACAAATCCTCTGGAGGGACTTGCTCATTCTGGTAATATGGTGGCTATTGCTGAGAAAAGAGCAGCGTTGCAGGGGTCTGCGTGGCAGATCAGTGCAGGTAAAAAATGACTCTGCAAGACTTAAAAAATCATTGTTGTTGATTGAAACACAAAGGTGTCTCAGCCCTCTGAGCCTCTGAGCCTGGCCAGAATTGAAATGTGCTTCAAAATCATGTAAATGCCAAATCTTGTCTTCTGTTTGTGCATCTCTCAGACTTTTAAAATACTGTGAGTGTTTTTCCTAGGAGCGTGTTGTTACTGCCTCATTAAGTTCTTTTTATCAGAGTTTTCTGAACACTTTGAAAGTTCAGTTTATCCAATTGATGGGGCACCATGTATGCCAGCTCTGAGTGGCAGAGAAAATACGGGTATTTCTTGGACTCGGGGGTATTTGAAAGCACAGTTTGGCTGTGCTGGAAAGCACCAGTCACGTGCCATGAAGTTTAATGCTCCAGGAAAATTGCTGTAATGACTTGGTGGCAAGCAAAGAAAGATTTTAGAGGAGATAAACAGTATATGCAGTGCTTTGTTAGATTTATTACAGTAGCTGTACTTTCTCATTTGGTTGGAGGGTTCTGTAGCTCAGATTATTTTTGGATGAGTGATTTGTGGAGAAACTTGAAGACAGGAGGAGGTTTGAGGTAGTGAAGAGGAGTTGGAGGCAGTGATATTTAAAAGAACAACAACAGCTATTAGAAGACAAGGAACTCTGGTACCCCATTCACAGTGAAATTTTTTACCAAATTAAAAAGAAAAAATCTGCCTAAGCATTTTGGCTTAATTATGCTGAAGTGAACAGCTTGTTAGAGCTGTACATTTTGAGAACAGAAGCAAAATTGTCCTTTGCTTCAGTGACTTTAGTTTCACTGGAAAGGAAGGCTTTGTGTCCTAACCACATGATTTTTGTGAAGATTCTATTTGTGTAGTTGCTTGTGGATAAACTATTTTGTTAACAACTGTGTAGTTACCATCCTTAAATAATTGAAACTATAGCCAGTAGGGGTGCACACACCCGTGAGGACATGTGGTATATTTACAGCTGTCTACTCTGTTCTTCCACAAGAAGAGGGCTTGGCCTGTTAAATGTAACTTGCCTTGCAGCTGCATTGGGTGTTGCTAAATGCTCTTTCTGACCCTTTTTAGTTGTAAAATTATAACACTTAGAAAGCACTCTTGTCTGTCAAGATTTCTTGTTAAGTGCTGAAGAACTGTAACAGGAGAAACAGATGAACCTGGTTCTTCAGGGCAGTACTTGGGATTCTTGAGCAGGTATCAGGTACACCAGAAAACTTGGTTTTGGGCAAAGAGAAGGAAAGGGTCAAGTTTCACAGGATTAGCAGTGGTCTGTAATGATCACTTGTCTCTGGACTGGAGTGCCTTGTCTTCTGCTGGTCTGCTAGTAAGATCAAGAGAGCACATAGGCTTAAGGTACCTTACTGTCAAAGCAATGACACGTAATAATTTGTGCCCTCAGTTAGATATGAAATAAGAATGAAATTTAAGGAGGAGGGAACTGCTTTTGAAATTCTGGCACCACACTAAAGACGACCAGGCTCGTTAAGAGTGTCGGTTGTGGTGGAGGGTTTCCCACTGTGCAGCTCCTGGCCCCCATTGGAAGGGAAGGTTGGCACAAGGGAAGTCATGGAGAGGAAGCAGTAGGCACTCATACAACCAGAAAGCAGTTTGAGACATTGCCCTGTTCGCTGTCTTTGCCATCTCACCCCAGCACCTGTCTGTCCAGAATTGCTTTACTGGTCAGTGAGGCTTCCCCAGTCTTAGGTGCTTCTGCTCTGTGGCTTGTGTTCTTGTTACACTGTTGGTTCCAGCAATACCTTAACATGCTGATGCCCAGTGTCACTGGAGGAATGAGTTGCTGGATGCAAAGGTGCTGCTTGGTATTTTCACACATGCACGAATAGTTCTCTCCATTTACAGAAGTATGCAGAGTAATTCTTTTTAATTTATGTATGTCAGTGTGTGTTTCAAATGAAAGTATGCTTAAAAGAGGAAGGTAAATACAAAGGGCTGGTCTGGGATACAGTGGAGTTACTTTTAAATTGTCACTGTCTCTCAGTGGTTTGGACAGGCAGCACTGTTTGGACCATGTGATGTTACATGGCTCCAGATGTGTCCCTGTTGTCCCACGTACCACAGTGGCTTTCTTTGGAAGATATAGTAAGGTTAGAAACAAAAATTATTGAAGCTATAGCTCAAACTTATTTTTGCTGAGTACCTGAGACCATTCACTTTTGAATAGATGAGTTGCATGAGACAGGATTTGTGGACTTGGGGTTCTGTTCTGGGTTTTTGGGTTTGGGTTTTTGTTTGTTTTTTTTTTTTTTTAATCTCTCTGGGATGCTCAGAGTTCTTGTTTATATACTGTTTTTATCCAGATGAAGTGAGGTGGAAAGACTTTCCCCTTGGGAAACTTCCAGGTCAGACAGATGACCCTGATGGTCTGATGTTGGACAATTATTCCATGATGTCCCTTCTTGATCAACCCGTGAGAGACGAGTGGAAGTCCCCCACTACAAAGTGAGTAACAGTGTGGGCAGGACTGTGCCCCTGAACTTTGAAATGCATTTGTGTCTCTGTACTACAGATGTGAAAAATGAAGGATGAGATTTCATTTTAACTTTTGCTTGACTAAATAGTTTGACCCAGATATCTGCTGCTGACTCTTATATCTACTAGCTGCACTTCTGATGGATTTTTCAGGTAATGTTTGTTTGGAAGGAGTTTTGCAGTGCTCTTGTAAGGCATAACATAACTATCTGCTCTTCAGACTGTGCTAAAACCTTTGTGTTGCTTGATGCTGTTAGTGAGATACTGATCCCTTAGAATTGCCAGTCTGGAAGTGCACAATTTTTGAAACAGGCAACTGAGAGCTGGTGGTGCTTTGGGATGAATAATGGGAAGAATTGTGGCCTTGCATTTGAAACATTCGGGACTAGAAATCTTGGATGTCACTTAGTCTCCCCCAGTATCAGCATCCCAGACTAGCTAATGTGAATGTTAATAATACAGGAAATATTTATGGCCTCTTTCTTACAACAAAACTCATCAAGGACATTCCCTGTGCTGTAAAAATAATTTGAAAGTCGGATGTGTATTTGGTCAAACCAGCTGCAGCATGCAGGCTTAAAGAAATCAAAAGCATAGCTGTAGAGTCACTCTAGTTTTATAACAAAATGAGAAAACTATTTATACTCCTAATTAGATAGTGAAATGGATTCTCATGGTAACAGATGAACTGTTTCTTTTGTAAGCTGTTGTTTACAAAGCACTGTTAGAGAACTTCCACGGGTGAGCCATTGCTTACCCATACTTCAGGTAATGTTCTCCAGGTTTTACTTTCTAGGTCTTGTTTATGATTCCTTTGTTTGCAACAAATTAGAAGTAAGTGAACCTTTCTTCTGGGCATACCAAAAGAAGCAGCAAGTCATACAAAATAGAAATGGCTGTGGGGAAGTGCTAGGTCAACCTGTGTGTGCAGAAGAGCAAGTACCTTACTGCAGGATAGAAAAAAAAGGTCAGCCAGTTGAAGATTTCCAGGAGGTTGTTGGGCTCAGAGCTTAGCTGGAGAATATAACTTTCCAGGAACTTCTGCTCTGTATAATATGTGTGTAACTGTAAGGGAAATTGTCCTAAAGGTACTTGGCAGAACCTTGGAGAAGTACAGGTTATCTTTAGGAGGCAGCGCGCTCTGCCGTGGCACTTGCCTACACACTTGACTGCGGCCCCTACCATGACTTGGAGAATAAGAACAGAAATGTTTGCCAAGGCACAGAGCTCATCTCTTCTGAAGAGACAAATCTCATTTGCATTATAAATTCTCTCACATGCCAAAACACTTATCTGGAAATGCACAGCTGGAAGGACCAGTTCCTTTGGTGCTTTTCTTTTAGGTGATGCTTGTTCGGTGATTTCAGGATAGGAACAACCATGGGCGATGCTGAGGAATTCCCTGGGGGGGGCTGGTGCGGGCTGGTGGTTTGTGGGTTTGTGGTTAGGAAGCTGCCGGTTCATTTTACAGCACAGAGTAGTGTGTTGCTCTGGAGAGAATTGGACTCGGCAACGCCCCGCCTGGGGGCAAGGGTGGGATTCCTGTTGCAGCAGCTTGCAGAGTCTTGGACTGATCTTGCTGTGGAAACCAGTTACACCAGCTGGTTTAGAAACCTGGCTTTATGAAAGGCAGGGGAACCAGCAGTCAGTACCTTGCCGCTGGGGTTGAGGGATTGAGTGTCACCGCGGGTTGAAAGTCCCTCGAGTGCACAGAAACCAGAGGGAAGCATCGCCTGCAGGCTGGTCTCGGCTGCAGCGCAGGGCCGTGCCTCATGGCGGGGCAGAAGCAGGAGTCCCCCAGTGCCTGCTGCATTGCAGACCTGCACAGAGTGTGTTGCCTGTTCTCTGTAGCACAGAATTACTTGTACTGCTTCAGTTCTTGCTGCAAAGCAATGGGCAATGCAGGTGCATGAGGAGAGTGGTCTTGCTAACCCCCAGGTTGAGCTGTTTCTTGGCTGGGCTGTGGTAGCAGCTAAGACAAGCATTGCAGAAGTATGCTGGAAAAGTACTATCTTGGAAGTTTAAAAAAACAAAGGTCACACCAATTTCCACTCACTGCAGGCTGGTTGTTTTTTATATTGTCTTGAAAACAGTGGCTTGCATAGATTGCTGCATGCTTTTTTCTCCATATTTCGCTATGAAACAATTTCAGTGTCTATTCAGGAGTGAAGTTTCATACAGGTATATAATTAATTGCTTCCAGGGATTGCCTTGAAACATGCTTTAATGAAAACGTGCTGCTGGCCTCTTTGAGGAGTCCTCATTTTAAACAGTGCCAATGGCAAGGTACAGAATTGCCCTTACATGGTTTTTGTGTAAGTTACAAGTCCTTGTTGTCCAGAAGGTGCCTCAAAAGAACCTGAGGCTTTGCTTCAAATCATAAGGCTCTTCCTGGTCGTACCCCCGTGGCCTCGAAGCTGCGAACCCTTGTGGCATGAAGACATTGTCGTGCCTTAAGGCGCCGCTGGTGTCACAGCTGTGAAGATGTACAAGACTCTACCAACTCAAAGAGGTTCTCTAGCCTAAAAGACAGAGGTTTATTCCAACACCAGTGTTCCTACGAGAGTATCTCTTGTAATTTATATTCCTGCTTCCTCAGTGAAAACTGATAATTAGCCATAAACTGAAGTCGTTTTAGTGTTAACACAAAATAACTGACTGAAAGAAGCCTCCATAATAACTGCTTTTGTCCAGACTCGACTGTGGTGTCAGTAGGAGCAGTAGGACTCACCTGTGGAGTCTGGTGAGTACTTGTTTTCAGGAGAGGTACATTTGAGGATATATAAACTAAAACCAAACGGCCTGGAATCAGGAAAAAACAGCTTTGTTGTATCTGTATATTGTTGTTGCTATTTAGTTTTGTGCTGTGTTCTGGCTGCTCAGAGAGCAAACATGGGAGTAGTCAGTCCATGGATTTGATTTTACTGTACAGCTTATGTTCATCTGAAAGTATTTGGAGTCGTGCAGCCTGGAGAAGCCACAGATGTGTGTCTCTTCTTCATTTGAAAGGATGATCAATTCTTCTGGCCTGTAATCGAGAGAGGAGGGAAAGTCTTTATCTTCTAATTAACTAAGTTTTCATAGGTTAGCAAGCACTATGCTATCCTGTCACCTCTTGTGTTCTTTCTGCACTTGCCAGTTAAGCATTTCAGCAAGTGGGTCACGAGGAGCACATCAACTGTCAGGAGAAAAGTCTGCCTCACGTGTTGGCAGATCAAATTCTGCTGGTCTAGATCAAGCTGATTGATCAGTTAATGTTCTCTCATCTGTAGTTCATTTGGAGGAAGATGCCTGGACTGCATTTTGATGTATGATTCAGTCATGGTGAAGACTCGAAGTATGTTGAATGCAGATTAAAAAGCCAGCAAGCCACATCTGCAGATTTCGGTGCTCCATTGTGCAGACTCTGGAAAAAGCCAGGGGTTGTTGCTTTCCCCTCTGCCCCCAGTAATTGCTCTCCATGTGGCCTCAAACACAAGGCTTCATCTGTATTCAGCCAAGGAGGCAATTTTCTTTTCTCTCCTTGTGTGTTGCTGCTGGTTGGTTGCTTTTTGAGCAGTGCAATGTGTCATGCATCTTGTATTACTAGAAAATACCCATGTAGAAAATGAAAGATCACATACCAGGCCAAAAGTAACACGTGTTTCTGTGTGGGTGAAAGAGGCAGACAGTTTCTGCAACTCAGATCACAGCCTGGCAGGAGACCAAGAAAAAAAGCTCAGAAAGAAACATGAGGAAAGCCTGTTGTTACCATAAATGAAAGGACCAGAACTGATTTATTCCTGAAGCTGTGCCTGGAAACAATCCAGATTTCATCAGGAGTGGTACAACAGCAGCTTCCTCTTACTTTCCTTCCACAGCAGCTTCTGTTTGCCAAAGGCCATGTGGCATCAGAAGCACAGTCTCTGACTTGCCCAGAGGCAGAGGAGAGCAGATTTTCTTGGCTGCTTCTCATGTCTGCTTGCGTGTAGAAGCTTTGCTTCCCCTCTGAGAGGGGTCTGTGGGGCTGTTCCTGAAGGGGTGTTTGCTATCTGCTGCTTGGCTGCTGCCCTCCAGGCGCTGCAGGGCTGCTGAGGATGGCACGAGAGCCCTGCAGCAGTGTGATGCCACCTTGAGAATGCCCACAGGGGCTTGGAAAAGCATCCGCAGCGTGGCCAACAGGACATGCCCTTTCTAAAAGCCGTGGCTGGCTTTGTCTTATCCTCTAGGTAACTGCAGAAAGGGTTTCCTGAAGGATGAAGTTTGACCTTAATATGGAAAAAGGGCTTTGGACAAGTCATGTAGCAGAAGCAGAACCTCTTGGTGCAGCTCTAATTCACCAGGTCCACAGATGAGAATGGAGTGCTTGAAGGTCTTCCGATGCGTGTAATCTATGTTGCTTAACATCTGTCTGAATTCTGCTTGCCTTGCTTGAGGTCTGTGCTTCTTAATAAACAGATTCTATGGATTTGTGGCAAAACTTGATAGTGTGCCAGAAAAACCAGATTTCAGCTGATAGTCTCCTTTCCCTTTGGAAGATGAACTCAGGTTTGGGAGACGATCAACTGTCTCTCGGTTTTGAGAGACAATCCTGTGTTTGGCTTCTTTTTCTGCCTTTGTTGTTATTTGTGACAGTTTAGAAAATTGGGTGCTGTTCCTCCCTGTGCTGAAAGTAACAGCCAAGATATTCACAAGATTTGCCCTGTAAGATTGATGGATAAGTAGTTTTTTTAATTCTTTCTCTATTCCTGTTTTTCTACCTGGATGGTCATTTTGGTTCTATCACACAGTAAAACTTTGGGTAGGGAAAGTCTTGTGGATGTTCTCCAATTGTCCTCTGAACCTGTTGTTTGCCAGTGTTTGGAACTGTCAAACAGTTCCCAAACAAATGTCTGGGATCACTGTCTAAAATCCTACTTGTTCCTTTTCATGTGGCATTAGCAATTCATGTAAATGGGTCATTGTCTGGGGGATCTCCTGGGTCTCAGCCCTGACAGGGTGACTGCAGGGAAAAGGGATTTTACGCCTGTCCTTCTAAAATTAGAACTTAGTTAGTATGCCATGGGTGTCACCAAACAACAACTTCCTTTGGTCTCTAGTTTCTCTGGCTTTGTGAAGCCGTAGGAAGGGCTTGGTTTCCATGTGCAGGATGTATAGATGTCATCACTCATGATACATGTGCACTAATTGTCAACTGGTGTCAGCATTGTACCTGGTCAGCTCCTGTTCCTAGCTGCAAAGGATAGAGGAAAGCTCAGGTGAAAATTGTGTGGTTAGTTCTTAAGTCCTGTCTCCCTTACAACTGTTATTAACTGGTAACCTTTGGTTTGTGATTTGGTATCTTTGACACCTCGGGATTGTTGCCTTTCTGGAGCTAACTGATTAAAAACTAAGGATGTTCCAGTTCAGTGCTAAAAATGAGAAACTGCAAGATTAAAGAGCTGTAAAAAAGGCTTTGGGGATAGCAGCTTCTAAATAGTCTCAGTGCTTATGTGCTTTATTTCTCTTTATTTCACAGCTCCGCAGAATTGAGTATTCCTGTGACAGGAAGTTTGTTATGGACCCAGAATGACTTCCACAAAATAAAAAGCGGCCTTCAGCTTTTCTAAGACAGCAGAGTGCTTCTGTGGCTTTCAGTACTGCACCAGATAGCTGGCATGAAAGAACTGATAATGGTGATGAGGAAATAGCCACTCTCGGGTACCTTTTTTCTTTCTTTTTGGGTGAATATTTACTGATTTTTACGATGTAGAGTCAGTCATTTATAAAGGGGGTGTGTTGTAAGTTGTATGTGTAGTAATCATTGTCTTGCTTAACCACTATAATGACCTTTTAGCTCTAGTTCATGTTTGCCAAATACAGTTCTTCAGGCATCCTCAGTGTTCCTTCCTCCCCCGCCTCCATGGTTAATAAACCAACTGAAGGTAAACTTTCTGGATCCTTTGTTTTTCCTTTTCCACTCAGATATTCTGGACAGAGCATGATTTTGCCAGGATAAGACTGTACTACAATTTTTACCTAGCTAGGATTTCAGGTGAAGCTTCAGGGATCAAGCCTAGTTATAGCATGGCTAAATGTACTGTTGTGCATAAATTTCTTCAGAAATGTTTCTTTCTCACCCTTCCTTTCAAGTGATAGTCTTGGGGCCACTGCCTCAGTAAAACCTTCCTGCCTGACATTTTCTGAGGCTGCCAACTGACGGTGAGAGCTAGATGACTGCAGAAATGGACTAGAGTGCTGTCTTGGAAAGTTGTTGAGAAAAAGGACTTCCAGGTAGTTTTTCCTAAATTCAGTTTTCTTTATCTATATTAAAAGTTCTTGGAACTTGGAGGCTTCTATAGTTACCTATCAAAAAATGACTTTAAACATATGTGTATTGGTGAACTTCGTCAGAATTTGTTGGAGTGTATCTGTTAGCAGGTAAGACGGAGCCTTTCTCCAAGGAAGAATAATTTCCAGTATGTACAAACTGAACAGAACCAGGAAACATCAGTGCAGCATTGTGACAGGGAACCTGTTCAGATCCTTCGAGCTGCTGGGGACACGATGTGCTAGAGAGAGAGACAGAGGGAGCACGATGGAACCACCACTTCGGACACCGAAGTGGTGGTTCCCTCTGTCTCTCTCTCTGGCAGGGCATTGAATTCCAGGTTTAGAATAGTAACCACATGCATTGTGGATGCATTGGGCTGGTTCTCAAGGTAGCTGAGTCTCCATGATGTGTTATTTTGTGTCTGACTGCAGTTACTCTTCACCAGACAGACAAAAGTAGTTTAAAAGAGTAAGTGTTGTGCATTTTCTTCCCTAAAAACAAGCAGTGCTAATACAAAACAAAACAAACTTTTAGTCAGGAGGGACTTTTCCTGTACTTCCCCTTTCTAGTGTTCTAGAAATTTCTCATTTCACTCTGCAGTTCCTTGTGCTTATTTAGGAAATTTTTGACTGAAAAAAATTTTGTTCTTTATTACTGTACTTGACAGAGTATGAAACTACTTAAGTTTTACTGTATTGGGTACTTTGGAGGTCTGTCAGGGCAGACAAGCGTGACAGTTCAGAGAGGAAAGCGTGATGCTGGCACAATACTGTGCTACGTACAATTTTTTATCTTCCCCTTTGGTAAAAGTTTACTTGGTAAAATTTGTGTTCAACATGCTAATTACTTCCTTTGCCTGAGGAATATTCTGAGTGGGGATAGGAAAGGCACTGTCAGTGTATTTCTGAATTACTTACTTTTTCCTGTGCATTGGTCAGGAATTCTCAGGACCGCTTTCTTCCTGTAAATAATTATCTCTCCAGACAGACTTCTGCTGTCTGAACATCTCTAGAGAGAAGCTGGGGATGCACAGAATAAATCACGCAAGTAGGAGTTGTTGAGGAAGTTAAGGGTTGGGTCTGCATCTTTCCTGTCCTGCTAACTTTGGGCTCTTGGCACTTGTTGAATTCATCTGCAGTGTGAGTAACTGGACAGAGTAGCAGAACCTTGTTAGGGTGTAGTTTTGGCTATTCACGTCTTTAACACTATTTTCCTGTTCACAAAGTCAGCTACTCAGACTAGTCCAGGGGTTATAGTTTTGGGGAGAAAACTGGAAGAGTAAGAGCACCTTGTGGAATCTAGTTGTGACTACGCTTGAGGATGCAGATGAGGCACAAAAGGCCTGGGATTAGGACAAATCAACTTCGTAACACCACCATTTTATTGATTTTATGGGGTTTATGCTATCTTCTGGATCACCTGGTTCCTGGCCCTTAGGAGGACAAACATGTAAATGCTGAGAAGTTGTTCAGGCAAATGCAGAGATTATTTCTGTTTTATTATTTTCCTTTCATTAGCTCTATTCCACTCCCAACAAGCTAAAGTGGTGGTGAAAAATGACATTGTTTAAATAGCAACAAAAATTTTGTGTAATTCGGAGGCTGACAAAGAATGTTATTCTGACAGGGCACTGAACAGTGCTTTCTTGGCCTGTTCCTCCACAGATTTGAGCACAGATGCAAAATTTGAACATTGAGTGATTTCAGAATCTGGGCATTTTTCAGTACATCAGCTAAACTGCTGTAGTTTGTCTAAACTATTTTGTTTCGGACAAAACAACTTTTTGGGGCTCTCACCTAAAGAGGGTTACAGAATAAAAGCTAGAAACAAATAATCCAATGACTCTCAGTTTTATTAAATAAGCAAAATTCTTTTATATATAAAGTGTAACATGGTTCATATTCTTAAATAATTGTGCAAACGTTTTACACATTGGGGGTGGGGAAGCAGGTAATAGCCTATATATACACTACTCTAGATTCCTCTGTTCTTTTAATACACTTACAAACTTTAAATACCACAGTCATGGATATTGTATCATGGCTCTTTAGAGTTTAACCAAACATTGGTGAGAGTAATATCAGTGCCTGTGCACTTGGGTTTTTTCCAATTGAAATACTGCAAGAAATACCGTTTGTAAGGGTGAGAAACCACAAAGTGGTGATACAGTTTTAGAGGCATCTTAAAGCTGAGCACTCGCCATAGAAATTGTGACTGACTACTCTGAGTCCTGTAGTAAAATGCCAAAATTCATTATCTGAGACAAACAACCATCAGAAGTATGTAGGGGGGAACTCACAGAGACTTTTTTTTTTTTTTTGAGAAACCTTCTGCTTGTTCTAAGCAACCCTACTCAAGCCTTCTAGTTTTAAATTCACAGTAGAAGCTCTCTTACAGAGGCTGAACAGAGTCATGCTAGTGAATGGACTGCATGCAGCAGCAGCTCGAGCAGTGCGCGCTTATTACTACAGAGATTACTAACACCACATACTGGTTTAACATGTGTTTTCACTCATTTTGTCATTAAGACTTACATTATATTTGGGTCAACCAAAAAAACCCAAAGATATTTATAAAAGTTTACAACAATAAACAATAATGTTTAATTCTACACATGAATGAAGCCAACTACTGCAGCTCAATATGACAACAGGACTTAACAGTAGTGAAATCATCTCTATGTACAATTTAATATATTAGTGACATATAGTCCTTACAAAACGTTAAATAACTTAGACTGACATCTCATAAAGCATTTGATTTTTGATTCATGGATTTAAGGTTATACACTTTTAAGTTACAAATTAGGTGAAAGTAGTATAGCTAAAGCTAAAAAAAAATAAAAATAAAAAGTCAGTAAACCACAACTCCCAGAGAAGGCTCTGGCTCCAGTAAAACACTGAAATCTACTGCTTGCCTCCTGCTGAGTACAGGAGGCTAGGGCTTTGCTTTCCCACATTTTTATTTCCTCACCTAGAACTGTAGTTTCATAGACTTTATTAAAATATAGTTTCTATAACTGTTCTCTTACATTTTTAAAAGCACTTAAATACCATGCTCTCAAAAAGAGCATTCATACAAAGTTGTATTTACAATATAGACAGTTATGATCAGGTGTAATAAGATCAACTCTTCTCTGTAAGAAGAAATCTAAGCTTATATGCTGAAGATCAATGTGTCCATATTTTAAACTGGCTCTTAAACATACCTGAAAACACATGTGGATGACGGAATTATCACTTAAAGTAGTTGGTTAGGAGAGACTACATCACACAGGAAAGCTTCACTACCTCTAAGGAAGACTAAGCCAGCACAGAATTTGCAAACTATTTCCACAAGGCTGCACCTCCCGTTCTGTAGCTCTAGGTGACAGATGCTAACAGCTTCCTGGAAGAAGACAATCGGCCTTCCCTGTGCCTTGGGGAAATAGGATGCTGGTTTGCACTGGCACAGCATTCTCATTGTTTAAAAAGAAATCATTCAGTAAGACAAGTTAGTGAAAATTAAAATGACTAGACAAATTCTACAAAAATTAGCATCTCCCTAAACTCCACCCAACACTACACAGAGAAATGTCTGCTCTGTTTTCCATGTTAGAAAACATCAAAAAAATGCCTACTAAACCTCTCTTAAAATAGCTTATAACTGCAGAAAAAGGGAACAAACATTTTTCTACATACAAATATTTAATTCCATGCAAGATGGAAAACATGAGTGCACAATAAACTTCATTTTTATACCTAAATAATTCATAAATTAATCCATTAAGAATAAAGCAGGGTCTCTAGCCATTACACCGTTACATTTTAAACACATGCAGATGAGTTAACAGCAACCTTTTTACATAAAGTTAGTGCAAGAATGTATCTGCTTAATAAATAGACTAAAGAGAACCATGTAATGCTTTGAGGTGTACACACAGTATCTGTTCACATAATAAACTGTTTCTGAAAAGTTGTCCTTGTTTCTCTATAAACTACAAGTGCCCATTTCAAATAAAAAAATTCCATAATTATTCATGGGCTACTTCCCTGTGACACATGGTGTCACAAACATTGTGGTGAAAATGTAATACTGAAGTTAATCTAGAGACTAGTTTTTTTTTTTTATACAGTTTTTATACAATCAAGAAAAAGAGATACAATTTGTATCAACAAACAAAAGGTCATTTCTGGTTATTTGAGGCATTGCTCTCAGCTGCTTATACCATGCAAGAGAAGAGATTAAGAATTACTTGCAAATTAAAAATAGAAAATGCTGGTTAGTAAGAAATATTTTTGAAAACTGGTCAAAAGTTAAATCTGTTTTCCCCAACTGTTATAAATGTCTGAAGATTCCCCCCAGCCCTCCATTAACAGAGACTACAACCAATTAAAACAAGTTATTTTAAAACACCAAGTGTAAATACATTATCGCTTTTACCATAACTTATTTTAGATACATAATGACATGGTCATTTTATCTATATATATAGAGATATGTATATGTACATACACATATATGTATATGTACACATACATGTACATATACATATATGTATATGTACATATCTATATCTATATATATGTTTCCTGAACCAATAAAAGAATATTTATTCTGTGTGAAATTGTATGGTTTATAATATGGTTATAAATATCGGTAAATTAACTGTAGTTACACCTGTAATTGTGGCTTGTTGTTGGTTTGGGTACATTTTAATTTTTTTTTATATGACAGGAACATATTTTGCACATGATAAAAAGCCACAAGATATTCTGAATCAAACCAACCATTACAGTAACACAAGTGGAGGAAATGATAGACCCTTGTTCCTCAGACAAAGAACTAGAAAGCAGCATGCAAGCCATTATCAAAACACCAGAAACAACCCTGACTGCAGCCTCACGTTCTGTGTGTTTCACAGTAAGAAACATTTAGGCAGTGTCACACCTTCTCATGAAGAAACAAAAGGCCATAAACCAGGCCTTCTCAGCTTTCATGAAAAAACTACAGTAGAAGTCAACAAGTCCTAGCTCGAGAGTTATCGAGTTAGTAATGGTTCGAAATGCTGAAATATACAATGGATTCAAAAAAGGGCGTCCAGTCAGTGCAGCTTAAAAAACAATAAACGTCTCTTTTGGAGACATTGAGCTACAAAGGTTCCCACCCTGAGCAAGGTACCAGTTGCACAAACAATGCCACACAAAATTGTCTCCCCTGCTGAAACAGGAACTCTAAAAGCCTTCATGAGGTAAATGCACACCTTTGCGTGGATCTGAGGAGCAACCACCGGGCCAGCTTTGCCACAAACCAAACTGTAGCGTCTCTCTTCACGAAGCACCTTTCCCTCCTCGCCGCCACAGCCCCCGGCTGAAGGTGATCTGGTACAATGTTACACTCACTGGAAGCCATTCCTGCCCCAGAGAATGCTGCTGTAGTTACTGGTGAACGTCCATGTTAACGTGCAGCGTCCGCTGCTGCCCGTCGCGTAATCCGATTTGCACAAACGGACCCTTTACTTTCAGCTTGTCCGGTCATCCAGGCCTGCGGCTGCTTTGCTGTGAGAGGTGATGCTGAAGAGAGACACTACAGTTAAACTTCTTAGAGTCTACTGAATGGTGCTCACCCCTTCGTACTTTTAATGTTTGGTCCTAATTTAATAAAGCAGTTGGCATTGCTTTGAGCTATTGTGTTGGACAATGTCACAAACTCTTGGGGAACAGTTCTGAAGCTTAAATACCAACCACAGTATTGACACTCAAAAGCTGAAATCAGTTTTTCCTTTTACAAATGAAGTATTTTAATTTTTGCCGTTTAATTTTTCCTCAATATTTAATATGCCAGTAGGCAGTGTCAAATGACAAAGCTGAAACCCTGAAAGTCACCTGGGGGAGTGTCGATCATACTTTTAAAGGCCGATTAGGTATTTTATAAGCAAATTGGAAGTTTACACTAATACATGCAATATAATTGCTAACAATAATTTTGTAGTAACAGCTTCGAGACACTGAAATTGACACCGTAGTTCCTAATGAGTTATCCATGCAGCAAGGTATGCATTTCCTATAAAATACTATTAAAAATCCCTAAATTTAAAAATCTTAAAATTTACAATACAACAGCTCTTATACAGTGCCTCAGCGCACATATATATATATATATACACACACATACATATATGTGATTGCTACCATGTACAGAATTTTATACTATCTTAGTAGAAAATATTTACAATCGATTGGCCCCTTCCTTCTTCATTTTTCCCTTCCATGTCCTCCTACATGCTGTGTAGTTCCATTTATCCAAGAGAAGCTGTAAGTCTTTAACGCCCTGCTCTTAACTTGGCAACAATCATAGCTGCCAGCTGCTGCGCATCTGTCATGTGGGGATTCTTTTCCATCACAGAAAGGACAATGCTTGGAGGGAAAATATTGCAGAGGTTCTTGTATGTTTGATACTGATGCTCTGGGATGATATGGGGTTCTCGTGGCTCACCACATATCCCGATCCAGGGGTTCCTCCAGAGCTGCTCCATCTTCTCAGGCATGCTTCTTACCATTACAGGTTCATAGCACGGCTGCATGAGGTTGCTACTCAGTGGGTATGAGTGGTAAGTGTAAGAGTCTGATGCACAGGGCAGTGGGTCCCAGCTAGCATGCTGCTCTCGGCAGAGAGGGGGTCTTCTCTGCCTTGCAGGGTTACTTTCGTAGAGCCGGGAGTCAGAAACACTGTCCATTCTGGTCATGACCAAGGCACGGCTTGGCTGTGCAGCTGAGGGATGAACACTCTGAGGCACGGGGTACTCTCCTGGACAGCTGGACCGTGCTCCAACAACTGGATGCTGGGCATGTAGGCCTAAGTGGGAAACTGACTGTTTGCGGAGGGATTGCTTAGGCTCTTCAGTTCCGTAACTCTGAACTCTATTTAAGGCTTCATGGTAACCATGGGAAAAAGGCTGAAGACGATTTTGCGATGACAGTCTGTGGATCTTCACATTGTCTTCTGGACTGGCATCTGCTACACCCAGGTACAAGTCGTTGTAAGAGGAATAAGAATCATTACTTGTATGGCTTAAGCAACTGTCAGGACAAGGGCTTGAGTTTCTAGAATACATCCCCTGGTCCATATCGGCCCCATAATAATCTGTGTTACGGATACTACTTATGCTCAAGTTGGAGAAATCACTGAGTAAAGAATAATAGCCATGGTCCCCCAATGAGTCATATTTGAGATACTGGTCAGTATAGCTAACTGAGGTGCCATGGCTATTGGTGACTAGTATAGGAGGATATTGCACACTGGACATATGTTCCAGTGAGGATTTCTGATGCATGAACTGCGAGGAACCTGGCACCGGACTGCTTGCAGAGCGAGTATTTAATGCACCAGCTGCATGGCTTTTTGGTGGAGGGAGCGTTGGTACACTTAACGCAGAAACCAGAGACGGGACAGAGCTGGCCTCGGACTTCCGGGCTACTGATAACTTTTCCTCAGGCTCCACAGCTACTGATCTAATGCTTGGCTCTGACTGACGTTTTGGGGCAATGCGTTTCACCTCAGAACTGATTTCTCCTTTGGAGCTGGACGGCCCTGTGCCACATTTGGCCAAGGCTCCCTCACTCATAGTTTTCACAGCAGATAATTTGGCACTTATTCGAAGCTCATCCGCTACTGACCTTTGAGGCTGGTTTGCCCGTTCTGGGTGGTAATATTTACATTTGTGCCCATAGGTGCACTTTTTACCTGGAAAAAAAGGTGTTTTCAAGTTAAATAAACCAAAATGTAATCAATACCACAAGTTGCTATCTTTGTTTTTTTAAATGTCTTTCACCAGTTTTCAATAGTAGTATTTCTATGTTATTTCCATAGGAAATAATTATATATATCATATATACAGGCAGTCATAGACTCTGCTACCTGTACTCATGTATATCACTGCATCAAGGGCAAGACACATCACTTTTCATCCTACCGACTCCTCATTTCAATACGAACAACATACTCAATCCTATATGAAGCAAAATGGCTCCAACACAGTTTGTATAGTTTGGAATCTGTCTTCTTGCATACAAACTCAAAAAAAATGCCAAAAAACTGTGTTAACCATAAGGCAAATGTGGTAATCCTTAATTTTCTGATACATTGTTTTTATTAATATAAGTATGAAGGGTATAAACATGGATGTAGTGCTGAGATAGTCACACGAAAGATTGCCACCCTCCCCTCTGCCCCACCCAGTAATGACAAGAAAGATGTTAATTAATTGCTTGCTTCACCTACCTTTGAATTAAAAAAACCCACAATCCAACTTGGGCACTTACCATAAGGACACGGTTGTTTCTTGTGTTCAGGAATCACTGGCCTTTTCCTTAAGAAATTTTCAAGGCTTGGACCATGGCGTCCTAAAGGATCATCAGGAGGCATAAATCTACGGTGGAATAACGGAGTGTGAATTTCAGTTTTTACCGAGGATTCTGAATTAGCCAATTCCCTTACTTTTGAAGGAAAAAAAAACCCCAAACATACTTGTCATTCACAAAAGAATACATTAGCAGCCGCTCTTCTATGAACTTCTTCCATTCTGGTTTTTCATTTTGAAGATCCCTATAGTTGTCATTTGATACAATGATGCCATCTGAGTCAAAAGCAAGTTTTACTATGAATCGGTCATCATAGCAAACTACTCTTCTTCCCTGAACTCTTCGAGATGGGGTGAAAACAAGAATTTTTTCTTTCTCCAATTTGCGTAAGATTTCTTGATCTGTAAAGTAATTTCAGTTGAGCAGCTTTTAAAAACGTTTTAAAAGAAATAAATGCAGCCTTTGAAATAAGAAACTTCTTGTCCTAATTTCTGACAAAGTATTTTGTAAATATGTTCATATATGGTCCCTATTATCATTAAAAAAGTCCTAGATGCAGAGTGCCACTTCTGAGGTTTCAAAACACTGAGTAAATATTCAGTATTTAAGTTTCACGACCACTCTACCCTCGAGTAAACAACCATGTACCTTTACTCAGTCTTCATGAACACATCAAGAACTCTGCCGCTGATCTGTTATAACAGCCTTCTTGTTAGCTAGCTTAGAGTAAAATGTAGGTACTTTCTATGGGTCAGAACACATGCTACCTCTTCAGCATTCAAGATAATCCTACTAAATGAGTCCCTGGACCAATACTACTTATTTCATACCTAGACATTAAGAAGTAGTTCCCATATGCTTAAGAATGTTTGAAAATTATGACACCTACTTCTCAAAACTGTTGAAATGTAATGTTACAAAAAAACCCCAGCATTGATTAAAGGTGCAGGTACTCAAATGCTTGTTTCCTCACCAGTTAAGGTGGTTTTGTTTTCAAACAAACAGGTGAGGGCAACATCACACCCACGGCCCAGTCTGCAGTACCCATCACAAAGACAACATGGTTCTGTTTCAATGCAATACGTTTTCTTCTTTTTAACCAAAGGGTCAAATAAAAATCTTGATTGCTTACCTGTAATTGGTGCATCAGGTCGAGACTGTTCTTTTCTCCATGCAGGCACAAATACAGTGATATCTTTATGTCCTTTTTCCAGAAACCAATCGACAGCTAGTTGAATTCCCCGACAGGAAAACCCTTCTTTATTTCCATGGCTGAGGAACATGCAAAAGTTTTAGATACAAGAAGGACAAAAGTTACACTTGGTTTTGGTTTTTGTTGTGGTGATTCTGGTTTGTTGTTTTGGGTGTTTTGGGTTTTTTTTCTTCTAAAATTGCCATGGTCTAATGTTATGAGGGAAACAAAGTCCATAAAGACAGGTAAGCCCTTTTATCAGAGCAGCTTATATAAATTGAAAAAAAAAAAAAAAAATTGTCCAGAGGTGCTCAGCCATCAGATTACAGCGACACTGCTAACTTAGAACTCTGGAAATAGTGAAATTTCACTTTCTCAAACCCAAGAACAAATAAACATTAACTTTTTCTACTTTTCAATTTTATTAGCTGAGCTAATGAAAAATAACACTATCCCAAAGAAATTAAACTTATTTAAAGCAGTACCATAAAAAGCTATCAACAGCAAAAAGGCGTGAACTCACAGTGCTGGCTGTCACGGGTGCTTTTAAACACCTAGAGTAAAAAAATGTTTCTCCTATACTAAATGTTCTGCATTTTTTATTACGACTTTTTCTGTTTAATGGAAGTAACTTCTTAAATTTCTTCAACTCATTCCATCCATTGCAGAAGTAGCTAACAAAATCACATCAGCAAGATTCTTGCCACCAAAAAGTGGGTGAGTGTGCAGGTCAGGGAGCTGTAAGGGCAGGGGAGTCCTTGCACACCCATGACAATCCTATTAAGGAAAAAAAAACCACCAAACAAAAAACTGCACACAAGGGGCACAGAAAGCAGTGCTGGGCAGCAAACATGGGAGAGGACTCTGGGACAGCAGCTCTGAAACACAGACACAGCACACAGCTGGCTGTAACTGAGGAGACATTGGGGTGCTATATAAGACTCGGCACTCCTCTGGCTACTTGAAGCGGCACCAAGCCGCTGCACCATCCCATTCCAAGCTGTTACCTCTCTGTGGCATCCTCCTAAACTGTTCGCTACGAGAAAATTTCAATGTGGAAAATACAAATGGTTCCATTTTTAAAATATGGCCACCTTTCAATCATAACATATATATTTTACCATAAAGGCAAGACCTGAATTTTTGCATCATCAATAACTGCAGTATTTTTAAGCAAAGGCACCAAAAAAATATACTTCAGTATTGATGCTGGTTTACTGAAATTCACTGAATTCTCAGCAGACTTCATCGGCAGGAGCTCAAATACCCTGAATATCCACCATATATTAGCATACAATGCACATCATTTTAGAAAGAACCAAGTCTTCTTCACCTGTTTTGTTGTCTCTAGACATGAAAGAAAAATAATTTTCCATATTGTTCAAGGACCTCAAAAGATTAAAAGCATCCACAGAAAAGCCTAATACAGCTCGATTTCCAGAACAAAAGATTTTAGGGGAGAACTTTGAAAAGGGGGGGAGGCAAATTAAATGTAACACCGTAATTAAAAGCCTATCCCAAAGAGTGCATTAAAAAAGATGTACTATTAGTGTAAATATAATACATGACTTAAAATGATTTTGCCATTGGTGTCGATTGTTCTCATAAACATTTTGGTAATTTATTCTTTTCAAATGTTGTGACAGGGAGACCCACCTCATAGCCACATTGCTTCCATCAATGACAATTGGCCTCAAGTTATCACTGTTATCCACAACTTCATCTTCAAGTGACAATTCAGGGCTTGTGATTTCCTTTGGGCAAGGGCCTCTTGGCACCAGAGTAGTAGTGGAGCTGCTGGCACTGCTCTGTCCCTCTGATTCGCTTTTGTTGCCAAGTCTCACAAGCTCTGCCAGAACGTCATTGATGAGCGCATCTGCTCCCAATTTATTCAGCACAGCCTGGATCTGATCTCCTGCATACCCAAGCTTTAAAGCAAAATCCATTTTAGCTTGGTATTCCTTGTCCAAATTTGTTTTACATTCGTCTAGCTTCAAGTCTTGTGTGATGCTGCTCTGTGAAAAACTTGGGCGATCTAAACAAGGGGACCGGCAGAGCGGCCGATGTGGTTTAGTGGAAACCTCTTTTTCTCTCCACTGAGTATTGCTACAGCTGTTTCTGAAGTACGGTTGCTCAGGTTCACTTTCTGAGCTCGTCCATTCCTCAGATTCAGCACTGCACTCCCCAGCATCTTGTTCCACATTTCTGTCTTCTCTGGAGGGCCTCTTCTCCATTTTCAGCTTCCCTACCATAGACCAGGCCGTCATCACGTTCAGCTTCCAGCCAAGGATCTCAGTTCTCTCTCATTTTCAAAGCCACCTGGAATTCATACTCAATTGTATTGTGATGGCCAATTAAATGTGTGCACAGGGATGAAGTTAATCTGCCTCGCTTACTATCTTCTGGCATAAACTCCAACATGAAGTTCCTTCAACAAAAAGAAGAAAAAAAAGAAGCTTTCAGAAATTCTGCGAAATATGCAACTACAGTGATTTTGTTTACAAGTCAGGAGAGAGTCATTCATATTCCTGTAAAAACTGTTCATAATAAAGCATATAATCATGCTGTCTCTTTAATCACAAATTAAACTCTTTCCCTCCCTCAGTTACTCTATGTAACAAAAAAACCACAAAACAAACAAAAAAAGAAGTTTACACTTCCCACACAATAAGCCTAGAGCTGTGATTAATGGGCTATCTCAGGAATATTTAAAGATAATAAACCAGCAAAGCAGGAACCACAACTTTCACTACAAACCTCTCTTTACAGCCTTCCACTGCAGGAACAGGCTGTCTACATCTGGAACAACTGTGGAGTTCCAGTGTGCATAAAGTTTAACACAAACCATTCCAGCTACTCTCAGAATCTACAAGTTAAGTTCACCGCAAGCTGGTTGATTAAAGACTGGTAAATGTCACTCAAAAGATACACAACAGATCTGCACAACGATCTTCTTGTGCTCTTTTTGCTGTATCTACAGCACTAAAATTCAAAATTTTGAGGACAGACACTCATAATTCTGCCTTATATCCTTGAATAAAAACTCTTCAAAGAATTAAAGAGGGAGGTGTCACAAGTTAGAAGATTCAAGTGACCTGTGAAGGGCTGAACTCATGTCATGCAGCCTTTGAAAGATGGATTTCTAACAGGGATGGCACCTACAGCAGTGCATCTTTTAGATAAAATGGCAAACTAAGACCTAAATATAAATACATGTAAATGGGGAAAACTGATTACCAAAGTAATTAGCTAGAAGCCTACTTTCAGAAAGCTACAAGTCCCACTTTTCCCTCCTCTGCAAAACAGCAAGATTTGAGAAAGCAGGATCCAGTGTGAATAACAAAAAATAATTACATAATAGTCTTGAAGAAAACATTAATTTTAAATACACTTTCTCATTACAACAAAAGCAATATTTATCAAAGTCTCCTCCTTTAGATTTAACTACCAATAAAGACAGATAAAAGACAAGAAAGATTAAAAAAAAAAGTCCCAAACTTCTGAAAGAGCACAGTTTTAAAGCTAGCTGTCTACTGTCAGTAAGCATACTTGCTCTCCTTTAATAATATGCATTCCAAGAGTATCTCTCTAAATACTCAGGTGTCGTTGTGATTACACTACTCTATTTTCCTTTGTGGTGATCTTCTCTCACATACCACTAATATATATTTACAACCCAAGCAGTTGTTAACAAAGTAGCTTAATCTGGAATGGATTTTAATTAGGTCTCAAGTATAACCTTGTACCTTGCTGAAACTAAGACAAAAGATACGAAAAATTTTAATAAAGAAGACTTAAAAAACCCCAAAACCAAAGGTTACCAACAAACTGCACCTTCAGCTTACAAAATACTATAACGAAGGAGACTTCACCACACTTGTGATAAGACTAATCCCTCTCAACTGCATGACACTGTACTGCTTTGGCACTGGGCAGAGAACAGTGTGATTCTGGTGCTCCAAATTAAAGATCTTCTTCTTCACCCAGGTTGTCATCACTTTTTTAAGTGTAATGTCGCAAGAACGGGTTGTGGGTTTTTTGGCTTTTGCTAAACTTACCTTGCCTATTTTTCCACCTCTAGTAAATAATCCTGACCCTTTTGTCAGTGGAAATATCTTAAGAGACTGGAAGTAGCTTTGAACATATTATGAAGGAGGAGAAGGTTGTTAAGTTGTTCAGATTTACTGTTAAGTTCTCCGTTGCTTTAATCTGAACAAGTTATTTTGCAGAAGTAATCAGTTTAAATCAATTTTTAGAGGACAAAATTCACATGTTGTTATACATATTTAAATATCAATTTAAAGTACAAGAAAAATGTTCCTTCCCAAACACAAAGTCAGCTGAACTCTCTCAAAGATATTTTTTTACAGTTGTGAAACAATCCGGGTGACGCTGTCACTTCCACATTAAAAAAAAAAATAAAAAATTGAGAAATCTGATGACAACTACACAGCTCTGGCTCATTTTTTTTTCTGCCTTCTTTCTTAGCTGGAATGTAGTACATATTTTATGCATATAAACAGTTTTCACCATTTTGCTGCATCATCCTAATTCCACGTACATATCTCTAGTTTTCTGTTATTTAGCATCATATAAATAATTTATCATTAATTTCCTTTGTCTTTCTCTGAATGCTCTTATTTTAACTAGAAGACAGTTTGATCACTGTCAGATCTAAATAATCCTGAATCTAAAATTATTTAAAATATAAGCAAATAAATGTAATTCTGAGAGCAGTTTCCATCACTGGTGCTGGCATACTCACCTGTCACTCAAAGAAGGCGGCTGGGATACAGTCTGTTAGGAAGCAGTACTGTGCATCTAGAAGGACTGTGCTCTGCCAGTCCTGTGCTGTGCTTTACTATTCCTTGGTTGCAAGGAATAGATTGGTGGATTTGTTATGAAAGCTCACTCTATGGAAACACCCACTTCTATGACTCATCTTGGGAGTTTCTTGCCTTTTTTTTTTTCATTCATGTCAGCCTTTGGTTGATAGCCACTAACTAGGGAAATTTTAGTTGTCTCATCCCTCTCTTGCATAGTGGTGGAAAATACTTGGTCTGTGACGCAGTGATCACTGTTACCTGTCAAGTATTTGACATGGGAATAAAAAATCTGCTAAGAAATAAATCTGTAGTTATGTTCAAACTATAAAAAACCCTAAATCACAATCTTTTATAAAAATCTACTCTTTATTTCCATCTAGGATCTTATGAGGGAATCACTGAAAGTCAAAACGTCCTACCTGTACTAGAAATGTCTGGCAACCATTTCTACCAAGATGTGCCACAGATCTTCCACAACAACAACAAACACAAAACCACCCAAAAACAACCAACTTACAGACACTGTTACTTCTGGAAAAGTAAGGAGCTTTACCCCCCATTCTTTAAACATCCAGCACACAAAGCCTCTTCAGTTGCTCTGAAGAGGCAACTGTGGGATCACATGCTCAGACAGACACATACACACCACACACACATGGCAGCCACACTGGCATACGGACACGAACACTCAGCACTCACACAAGCTGTACCAATGACCTCATCTTGTTCTCCACTATGGCTGATAGAGAGGAAGGTCCTCTAGTGGGAAATACGTATATACATATGTATTGGGCTTACATCACAAGATTTTGGTAGTGTGGGGGCCACAGGTGTGGTTTCTGTGAGAAAAGACCAGGAGCTGCCTCCATGTCAGACAGAGCAGGTTTAAGGTGGCTCCAAGATGGATTCATTGCTGACCAAACCTGAGACCACCTGTGATGCTGGTGGCACCTCTCCCTCCCTCAGCCTCCCCTGATACATCTTCCATACACATTCCATCAAAACCAGCATTTTTTGTCAACCCCCAGACCTTACTGTCTCGCCAGCAGTTGGCTTGGACCTGCTAGTCCCTCTGGTAGCCAACTTTTCCAGTTGTCTCATTCCAGACACACACATATCCATGGCTTCCTAGGCACTTAAACTTCTTGCAAGCTAGTTCAGCTTGATATTTGCCATTGATCATGCACCAGCATGTATATCCTCCATTTGCTTGCACCACAGACACACAGGTCCCTAGACAGCCCTTCACCCACAAAAATAGTTAGAAATGGAGTTTAAGGTGAAGACTGGACTGTGTGTTGACCATGCTCACAACATGGCCAGACAAGCACATACTGTGGGACCTCAATTAGTTACTCTTCTATTCTAACTATATAGTCCATGCCCATAAGAAACTACACCCTAGAATCATGAGGACAGGCTACAGATGTATTCAGTGATAACTGAAATATCAGGAAGACTACATGACAAATTCTGGTACTGTGTCGGTTCCCAGTGTGTGCAGACACCATTACAAGGCACTAAGTGTGGGCACACTACAGGAGTTCACGCAGAGGTTTTGAAGGGACAAGCAGAAATAAATTCTGCACTTAATCTCCACGTGTGTAAGCATACACATCAGAATAAGTGGCTTGGGAAAGGATCGCAATATGAAGTGAGAGCATAGACAAATGTTTTGGTGGATTAACAGAAAGGGAAGAATCAATCTCAGCCATCTTCCTGGCCATAACATTGAGATATCTCAGAATTAGTCTGGCTTCATGGGACTAAGATAGGCAAGTCTAAGAGGACTCCTAGATTTCAGGCCCACATATGCAGGCCAAATGAATGCAGTGTTTCAGACATTTTCAGTTTTAATTAGAAGCAAAATTCTATTCAAGCCAGAAGTTTAAGCAAAAAGGAGAGAAGACAATTCAAGCCCCTTTAATTAATTTCCCACTAACATGATATAAAGACTGAAAGGAAACGGTGATGAGACTCCAGGGTCCTTTACAGAATGAAGAAGGATGGGAAGAGTAGGACACAGTGAGGAGACAAGGTGATAATCTCAGCCCTGCATACAAAGTTATCTGGCAAACACAGGTTCACAGATTAGCTTCATTGGGGTAGTATCAGACTGAATAGCAGAAGAGTGATCTTTTGCCCTGGTTCTGGCCAGGACAGAGTGGACTTCTCCAAGCAGCCAACACAGGTGGGCTGAGTTGGACGGGGCTGTTTTCCACCCCCCCTGACAGCAGTCAAGCCCCTATGAAGTCGGTGTGGTTGGGCAATTCAGTTGGTAGAGCAGGAGAGCCTTAAAATACAGGGCCATGAGTTTGAGTGCCATGTTGGGTACTGAGCACTTGACCTATCAGAAAAGGGGGATGCTTGGGTGGATCAGTTGGTAGAGCATGAGACTCCTAATTGGAGAGTCCTAAGTTGGAGTCCGAGTACTGCACTGACACTCTGACTAGCTGTGCCAACACAAGAGCCTCCTGCACCAAGCACTTGCCTCTGTCCTGGCCACCTGTGCTGGCTGCTTGGGGAAGTCCACTCCATCCTGTCCAGAATCAGGACCACAGCAGAAGACTGAACTATGGATTACATTTAATCTAGTGCAAGCAGTTAATGTCTCCTAGAACAGAATGCCAGCTTTCAGGCAAAGTGTTTGGACAGGGATGTCTCAGTTGAGTTGTATTTCTGGAAGCAATAGATGATCCATTGAGAATTCTCTACTGTCTCCCTGCCTTTACGTTCACTTTACTCTTATGTGCCCAAAAAATATTACTGGGGGAAAAAAAAAAAAGCAATAATAATCAATTTACAGAACTATCCTTGCAGATAGGTATAGACTTTTTTTATTACTTATACTGTACACTTTTTGAAGTTAGTATAAACGCATTCAGCAGTTACCAAACAGGGGAAAATGAAAAAAAAACCCAAAAAACAAACCCATACTCACTTACAAGCAAAACCAGAGCAAGGATTAAAAAACAAAAAAATTGAGTAACAGTTGATTTTGCTGATAACTACAAAATTGAGAAATGAGTCAGTGTGCCTCAAAAATTTCTCAAAGATGGAATAAAAGCTCATCTCACAGGTCATAAACAGTAACATCGTGTCACTGGAATTAGTCTTTGTTTAGAAGGAGTTACAGACTCTCTGAGGACAGCCAAATAGGAACACACACCTGGGGAGAAACAAGAAAGTTATGCCCAATATCTGATTTGAAGACTACAACTCAGAAATATATGTACCACAGATTTAAAATTTTAACTCTCATTATGTCCATTGCTAAGCAACCGAGTTTTATTAAACACCTTTCAGCACAGTCACGACTGACTAGCAGAACTGATAACGTGATTCAGAGAAAGGACTGAGTCAAATATATCTACATTTTGTTCACAAGGGACCAAACTGAAAACATCTATTTAATTTTGCTTGTATTAAAACAGAAAGAAAATGCCTACCTAGCAATAAAGCACTGCAATATTTATGAAAAAGACCCGGGAATTATTTAACAATCGCTATTCAAATGACAACAGCTAATAAAAGAGCTCTCTTCAAAACGTGCTCATTTCAGAAGGAGCAACAGAAATCATTCTTTTTATTTTAATTGCCAAAGAAATATCTTCACAAGACTAAAAAAACTTTTTATTTATAAAATTAAGTTAAGTTATTCCCTCCATGGCTTCCACATAACTTCTGATGTCTTAGTATCACTCCTTATTCTGGGAGAAAGCTGCTCTGAACAACAGCCGAGTCTTTGATTGCTGCCACTATTTCTACATCATCAGAACCTGTCTGAAGTACACAGACATATAACCAAACTAACTTTCACACAGCTAGCTCAGATCATACCAACCCAGGCTTCAGCACAAGCTGCACAAACCTCACGTGATGCTAGGTTACTCATTCTACAACGCACAGATGGATGAAACCAAATCTGCCACCTTCACAACAGGTAGGGCTGGCACACCATCCCAGCATATTACAGTGTGTAAGCCTACCAGTACAAAAGTTGGCAACTTCCTGACTACATACACAGAGATTATGGTAAATTCAGAGTGTAAAACCATGGAAACAATACGAGAGAAAAAGAAGTCTGATTAAAAATGACTCAGTGTTCAGAGACACTACATCCAATATGCTGAACAAGGCTGCCGTATGCTACAGCACAGACTAGTGGGTACTCTAAAGACACATCCTCTGAGCACACTTTTGTGGTGTCAAAAGACTTCCCCAACATAGGACAGACTGCCATTTTCAAGACATTACAATTTGGAACTGCGGCACAATAAAAACCAAACCAAAATGCACGCATGGGTCTTCAGGAATGTGAGAAAAGGGTATTTATTAGGCAGTAGTTATTATCAGAGGACACAGAGAGCAGCTCAAGATGCACAGATGGCATTGGACTTTGCATTAGCCCTTAATTTTTAAAACCGCATTTCTGCAGTGCTCGTGAAAATGGTGACACAACTCAACACTGGTGTCTTCATGGCACCGAAGCCTTCTTGTTGTCTTCTTATTTCTGGAGCAGTACAGATACTATACACTACTGCTTGCCACACAGAATATTTTCTGGGGTAGTGAACTATTTTATCTACCAAGAAAGAAGTGCTTAAAGCCAATAACGTGTGTGACGTGTGTCACAAAAATGGTAGCCTTTTCTCATCCTAATTATACACTTAGGTGGTACATATCTGCTGGGAGAGATTCATAACTGAAGCGGAAAATATTCTAAAACTAACATTTGGGTATTTTGGAATGGATTTTTAAAAATTTTCCAAAAATTGGAAGAGTTTCACTGCATGGCATTACAATTCTCTTTTGTCCTTAATAGAAATAAAAAGGGTTGATGATTTGCAGCATTTTGCCTGTGTGTAATTCAGTGTAAACCATTAGCTTTTCATATTTATCATTAAGGAGCTAACAGGAATACATTACAGTTTACACATGTGTAATATCTTGCATTACAAGATATGTAATATCTTGTAATGCAAGATTCAATCACTTTCACCAATCTATTCTTTGAAACTTAGAATCAATTGTTTTCAGTATGTATGTAGGTATGTACAAATGCGGTAGCACAACATATTTAATTTTCATTTACTGCATCAAGTATTGCAAGACTGTAGGAAAACATGATAAAATAGATTGTAGACTCTAAAATGTAATGTTTTTGCAAAAATACAATATTCATAATTTGTAGTCACAATTTCAAGTGTACCTCTCAGTAATGTAAATAAAATCATATGATCAAGCATTCTAGTTTATCTAGGAGGACCTGTAATAAAAAAATTCTGCCCTTTCATTCCTTTTAAAAACTTTGTTTTACTAAGTCTGTCCTAAGAGCTTTTGTACTTAGAAAACAACGCTTGTGTAAGCATCAAATCACTGAAGATTTGCATAGCACATATACGCTGGTGCAGCTATAGAAAGTCCAAAATATATACAAGCCACTCAATGAAGGAAAACAAGTGTATCAGGCTTCAACCAAGATCAAAGCAGATGGCCTTTGATGTAAATATCTGGCATTAATACCATTTACAGTATTTTGCTCACTGAGGAGTGAATATTCCTTATTTAAAAGGAATATATGTTTTTTTAAGCTACTCAAAATGAACACATGGTCAAATACCTTCTGTACTTTTTAATCTAATAAAGTAAACCAAATTGTTTCCTCATTCTAGAAGAGATGGTTTAAAACAAAGACCTGATCAATCACAAATGCACAGATCCTGCAGCTCATTTATGCATTTAGAGATATGTATAATCAGTATTAGTATGCACTAAGTCAAATAGCATTTTTAACAGAAGCATTAAAATGGCAGATAAGAATTTTTAGTCCCCTGATAATTACAGCCATATAAATGACAGCATTTTGATTCAGTTTAATGGATTTTTTTTTTCTTACCTTGCTATGCAATGTCAGTCTCAACATGTTAATGGGAAGTTTCAACACTGTCATTTTGATGAGCAGAGAAACCTCAAATTTACACAAATCAGAGGCCTAATGTTGTGTAGTCTTTTATCAAGCCAAACTCAAACAACATCAAGAAAAATATTTTACTTTTTCTACTCATTGTGACTTCTCTGAAATAAAACATTTATATACTTTAAGCCTAAAGTAAAGTACTAGCAGGTGACACCAGTAGTGAACACCGTGTTCTTAAAGTTAATATGGAAACCACAAATAAAAACCAGCCTGCTGGCTATGGTTAGCAATATTTTTTATTTAGAAGCTTCCTTCTTTCTGAGTATTTTAAAAGAAAAGCAAATTTGCCATTTCTGTTTCAGCATCCATCTCTCTTAACTATCTTTGGAGTAGAACAATAAGCAGTGTGACTTAGCACACTCCTGTTACAGAAGCAAAGAGCAAAATAAGATTTTCAGAATTGACTCACCAGTTAAGATGAATGTAATCATCACCACCTAACCCTCAACACAGAACTAGCAATGACTTTAGAAATACCACTAAGCTTTATTTTTCTGATGTTCTGTGTCTTTGTGCCTACACTTGCCTTGTCTACACAGAACAGTGATGGGCAAAACCCCACTATATACACACCTACAGACAGATATGCCTATATATGTACGTAAGTTCTGAAGTTCTTCCCAAATGCTGCAATACCTTAAGTCATGCAGCTGTTGTTGTACAAATTTCTAGCCCACTGTCCCCAAAATCCCCTTACCCCAGTTGTTTCAGTTGAAACAATGATGAATGCTGTGTGAGAAGTGTGGAAATTCGGGGTCACTGCAATGATGTAAGGACTTGATGAGAATATCCCTGGGTATGACAGCCTAGACTCATGCAATCTCGCCATGGGTTCCTACACAAAACATCTGAGCTAGGAAAGCACTTGTCTGTGACTGACCCACAGGATGAAGAGGCTGATGGACTCGTGCATGCCAGCTGGAAGAGGGATCCGGTGAGGATTTTTTCTTGAGAGGTGTGTCAGTGGAGAAACATTTGGTGGGTTTTTTTCCAAACACAAAGGGGAACAATATCCTGCAAAGCAAAGACAAGAAAGAACCATCATGGTACACAATAATATCTTATACAAGCATCATCAAGCAATTGTTCAACTACTGCCCTAAGAATCTCCGTTTCCCACTTTCCTTTTCAACACTGATGAATACAAGCAATTAGGGTTTGGCTGGACTCCTGAATAAGACATCAGAGACTGACATTTTCATTCAGCAATGACAAGATATTCAGCTGAATTACATCCAAGATCCACTGCCTGCTTACTTCCCAGACTGTGACAGTTAATGAGCATGACCCTCCCTTTTTAATGGTCTTTTTATCTGAGCAAAATTAGATGAAATAATGAACAATTCTAGTGATCTGGACTTAAATAAAAATCTAAAACAACCCAAAACTTCCCATATCTGCCACTGAGTTCTTGCAGGTTATGATGTTACAGAGCTTGTTTTAGCTGACCTTGATGAAAACCTCCTTGTTCAGCCTAGCAGAAATGGTATCAAGTTACTAGAACATGCTCGACCTTAACATAACGAGCAAGACTAAACAGAAAAGCATAGATAGCACTTTGCTGCATGAGAAGTATGACCTCAGAACTTCATTGTTCAATTCAGCTTACATCATAGTACTTCACATCACAAACATTAGGTGTGTGCCCTGCTGGGCTGCCTGACAAATTTTTAAAGTATGATTGAACCTGCAGCGTTTTCCCTGGCTAACATTTCATAAAAGATTCAGAAATTAACCTAGAGACCCTTTGTTATTGGTTTATGTAGCAAGGTTTTGGTGGTGGTGACTGGGCTACAGAGGTGGCTTCTGCAGGAAGCTGCCAGAAGTGACACCAAAGCCAACTTTGGTGAGTATCTGGCCTCCAGACAGGGTTAAACACCATTTCAGACAATGCCAGGAAAAGAAAAACATGATCCTGCTAAGAGACAACGGGGAAATGAGCAGAGGCATTACAGATAGCTGAAAGTCTGAGAAACTATGACCACCTCAGAAAATCCAAAACCCAACCTGTTAAACGCTCAGGTCACATTAAACAAACAAACAAACAAAAATATTCTTTGCTGTGCAATTATGCAATAAATCCCTAGGTCCAAATCTGCAGCCTTCACTAAGCCTACACTTTCAAAGAAGTTACTTTGCTTTGGTGATGACTGTAGGATTTAATTCAAAACATAATGACAGCAACAGTATCATAGAATGGAAAACCGGGAGGTAGGTACCTATTTTCACCTCATTCTCAGCATACTTTGGAGTTTTGTTAAACTGAAAAATTGTACTAAGAAACTACAATATCGCCTCAATGTCTGAGATACTGTACATTTATTTCAGCAAATACTCCAAATGATCACCAAACCCAGGATTAGACTACACATAAAAGCAAGCTGTGTCTAGCATGTCACATAGAGGACTTGGAATTGCTTGTGAAGGAGTTAATTACAATTCAAGATTGAAGAGAAATGCAGAGGTGGTATAGAATTTAAGAATCTTACCCCAAACTTAATTCATTTTGTCACACTCATGTATGAATTCAAAGAGACACAATGGAAATAGCTGGAATTATAAACATTAGTGGCATTTTAGCTGATTCTTAAGAGACATGATTTGCATGTGGAGTTAAATAAATTCTCGACCTTGAAAGAACAGGTAATGCTGAACACAAGACAAGTATAAAGTGCAGGCCAGACTTCTGACAGGAACGAAATGAAATATTTCATTGCATTGGGTGTTCAACTGTACTTCCCAAAACAGAGGGAGGGGGAAAAAAAACGTAGACAGTAAACAAGCATCCAAAAAAAAGGCATTCTAACAATAATATAGGATCTCTCTACACAAATCTACTGATAGTCTTAGGCAGTTAAAGCCAGCATTACTGCTGCTCCAGAAGCCTGTTGTCCCTACCAAGGCAACACACTTCAGTTGATATGTAAATGACATACAGGAACGTATCTCCTTAAAAGATTACTGTTAGCAGTTCCTTATAACTGAGACTGTGCATTCAGATCTAACACAAAAACAATACACTGGTTCTCCTAAACCACGTTCTGAGAGGACCCTTCCACATACTACCTGCTCTGCAGATCTAATGACTCATTAATGCTCTGGGAAAGAAAAAAAAAAAAAAAAGTTGTGATTGCAGCTAAGTCAAAAACACATCAAAGATGTGATGCATCTTATCACATTAACTTACACTAATTCTAATTCTGTCACTGAATATTTAGAACCCTACTTTGATGGACTGAACCGAAAGCACCTTTAACCAAAAATACAGAAGCAATCTTTGAGAAACTTGAAAAACAAAGAGTATAGTACTTCTAAAGCTCTCAATATACTGGGGGACCCTCACATGCTAAGCAACAAGAGACAGGATATACTCAACTGTTAGGATATATGCTTTCTGATAAACTAAAACAACTTTAGAAGCTACTAAAAACATGCCAGAAGCTGAGACACTTTGCTCTGTAATCATCAAACAATACCTCTATAGAAAGTGGCAAGAGGAGCTTAAAGGCATCTTTACATTTTTACATCTTTACATAACTTTACATTTTCACACCTGTTATCTTCCTTTCTCAAAACCACAATCAGTCCATGAATAATTAGGTCTGCTTTGAGCATGGTGTTCGACTAGATGACCTCCTTAAATTCAATCCCCAAAAAATACTCTTTTATTCTAAGATTCCTTCATTCTTATCATGACAACACCACTCATTTCCAAGGTGAGGAAGCTGAGAGAAAAGAGCCTGATATCTCATTAAAGGTACATATATGTTAATTTTCTGGTAGATGTCCTTACTAAAAATAATTAGGAGTCTAAACTTTTGGCTTTAGCCTATGGTGATACTCTGTCTCTTTTATAATATTTCTCTCCAAACAACTGAAACAGAAGTTGACTCAGATTATCAGAATAGATATTAATCTTGATGAGGGGGCTCTCTCCAGATGGATTGCATGTGGAAAAAGAGCTCTTGTATTTCAGCTACACAACAAACAAGCACCTTGACCTACGCTAGGATTTGTAAAAGGGTTTAGTTATACTGCACCATGATACCCTAATGAAATTCTAGGAGGCCTGTAGCAAGCCACGTAAAGCCCAGGTTTTATTTTGACATGGTGATTCAACCTGCTTTGCTAGCAAGCAATGTCAAAAATAACTCATGTGAGAAAACGAAACACAATAGCTACCTTTAAAACTCAAAGATATTTAGCTGAAGTACTTGTTTAAATATAGAAAGAACCTATATATTTGATTCAAAGCTGCCAGCTAATGAAGAGTTTTTTTCTTTTATTAAGGCCAAGCTCACAAATATATTGTTCATCTCAGAACAATAAAACTACATCTTAGGAGATGCTATACAGCTTAGCTCAGCACTTCCAAGTATGTTCCCTAAGTCTACTATATATCAAATTCAATACTGTGTGTCATGGTGTCAGAAAGCCCACATCAACAAATTCACAAAAAATGTAATTTTACATATATATAACACTATGTATTTGTCCAGCTATATACACATGGCTCTACAAAGTCCTTTGTGTCTAGCAGACCTCACAATCAAAGCAAAATAGTATTGTCACAGACGGGTGTGAGCACTAGGTGGTGTTACAGCCATTTGCGGGTGGGGGGGGTGTTTAATCTCAGGAGACAGACAAATCAATATAACAAACTAATTTACAATGTGGCAACACCTGGAAACCTCTTCAGAGTTCTTCACCTTCCCCAGCCCTGCTTCCATAACTGAATTCAACTGTTGCCTTCCTTATTCCCCAAAGCTCCAGTGCTTCTGTTCTTGATATAAACAGAGTGAAAGTGATAGAAACAATGTTTTATTTCTATTATTCACAGATCTATAGTACATCTTGAAGTGTTTAACAAAATGACAATTCAGTTGCAAACTGTAAAGTGGCTGGTAAAGTCAAAACCAGCAGATCTCTACAATGGAAGAATTTGCATTGAAAAAGAGATCTAGAAAGATCAAAGAACAGAAAGCCATGATTTCCCTCATTCACAGCAGCTGACATTAAGAATTTACTTTCTAATTCACCTGCATATAAAGTGTCATTGGTGCCCAATCACACCGTTGAAAACTTTTGTTTCCATTAGGTCTGAATAGTGAGTTTGGATGCCCTTTGATTATTTTTTAAAAAACGTATCTTAAAGAGGTCATTCAAATAAAATTGACTTCTCACTCTTCACAGATTGCTTCTATTAAAACTTGCTAAGCATCAGGTAATTTCAGAAGATAAACAGAACACAGGCCCAGAAGATGTCAACACCCATAGGATCAATATATGGAAAACACAGGACAGCAAAAAAGAAAAGACATACTCCAACAGTGGTTAGATTGTCCTAAATTTGAGGATGACTTTGACATTCCACTAACCCATTTTTCCAGCAAGAAGCAAAGATAATTTTATAAGTGACATTAGTCACACTCATTAAACACACCTTTCTGTTCTATACACCATGGTTCGTTTCTAACATCTGGCAAGCAAAAGCTGTATAATAAAGGACACCTCCTATACAAACCTGACTGCTGGGCAGACATCTCCACATTTCAATAAACAAACATACTGAGCATAAGAGCTCGGATGGCTCTGGAATGCCACACACTTGGAACTACCAAGAGGGATAAAGGAAGTTGTATTTTCATTTTCTTTCGACTCCTATTTCCCATTTAAGACAGTACACACTTATCACTGAAACACACTGCAAGCACCAAAAACAAAGGTCAGAAAGTATCACATGTATCTCAGAAAACACAAATTAATTTAGATCCACGTTAATCCACCTAAGACATGGTATGTCTTTTGATTCAACTTCACTATCTGCTAACTTTCCAAGGAAATATACAGCTCTTGAGATATAATTTCCAAATGATTATATAACAATTAGAAAAGCCGTCGCTATGAAAACCATCATTTTTAATGTAGAGATTAGGAAAAGAGTCTCAAACCTCACGGGTACCCCAGCAAGGGGCCAGGTCCTCGCCAGCACCTGCACTATAAAGCAAAATGGAAGGACGCGAGCAGCGATCACCACGTACCCGCTGCAAAAGTGATCTGATTTCGCCACCTCCCTTCCGTTAACTCGAGTTTCTCGTTGCCCCTCCCGCACCGAACACCTTCTTAACAGCGTGCCAACGCAGGCTCCGCAACCCCTCCCGGCACTGGCAATCCCTAAAAGGATCCCGGCGAATTTACCGGTTCCGTACCCGAGCGCCCGGGCCATTCCACCCGCCCGGCCGCGGCAGCCCCCTAGGCCCACCGCACGCGGCTGCGACAACGACGCCGCCAGGTCCCCGAGAAGGGCCCGCACCCCAACGCGGGCAGCACCTGAGGCGGCGCGGGCCGCGGCACGCCAAGGACAGCGGCCGCGCCGATGCTAGAACGAGCGGCCGCCCCTCCTCCCGTCCCTGCCCGAACGCGCAGGGAGGCAGAGGTGCCCCCGGGACGGTCGGGAGAAGCGGCGGCTTATCGCGGAGTCGGTCAGGGGCTAGGGGTGGTCGCTGAGGTGGCACCGGCCGCGCCTCGACCGCGGCGAGGCCTGGAGGCCGCCCGGCGGGGCGGCAGGGGGCGCCCTACCGGCCTTTCGCAGCGGGCAGACGAGACCCCCGGCCGAGCCGCCGGCTGCCGGGGCGAGGGGGCTCCGCCAGGGCACCAGGTTGGCGCCCCTCACCGGGCCGCCCGTCACTCCCGCGCTGCCCCCCTTCCCCCAGCCGAGGCCTCACCCGCTGTTGTCGCTGCAGACGCCGCCCGCGGNNNCCCGCGGCTCCCTGCGGGAGCTGGCGGCGGAGACGCGAGGGACGGCGGGGCTCGGCGCGGCCGCTGCACGGGCCCCACTCCGGCCGCTCTCGCTGCATGGAGGGGGGAGGGCAGGCCGGGGCGAGGGAGAGGAGGAGGAGGAGGAGGAGAGAGATGGAGGAGCAGCGCCGGGGCGGGACGAGATGCGGAGGAAAGGGGGCAGGTGTGGGAGCGGGGCTTCAGCGCCAGCAGGAGTCCGGAGGCCGCTGCCTCCGCCTCATCCCTGCCCGCGGCTCAGCCGGGCCAACGCCGCTGCCCGGGCGCCGTCGCCTAGCAACCGCACCCA
>VXBZ01011936.1:123642-149925 GCA_013399135.1 Heliornis fulica
CGGGAGCGGCTCGGAGGCGGGGGCGGCCGCCCCGGGCCCCCCCACCAAGCCCCGTCCGAGCGGCCGGTGCTGGGGTGGGGGGTTCGCGGGGGACCGTGAGTTACGAGGGGAGCAGCCGAGCCTGGAGACAGCCGAGCCGGGCCGGTTTCTTAACGCTCTGCCCTCCGGCTCGCCCGAAGCGGAGGGGAGCCCGAGGCGGGCGAGACCTGGCTACCGCCGCGGGGTGGGGGGGGGGGGCGGGGGGGTGCGGGGCGTTGCGGGGAGCGATGGACGGCAGCTCTGTCCCGGACCGTCCCTGACCGGCTGAGCCACAGGAGCTTTGGAAAGGGCAACAAGCCTCACAAGCAGCCGGGCAACCGGGCACCGCTCCGTGCGCGCCCACAGCGGGGCACGCTTTCTCCTCAGCGCTCGGCGGGCCGCTCCCGCTTTTTGCCTTAGGGCACTGGTTTCCACAATAGGACCTGAGCTGCCTGGATTTCCTTGGAATTTGCGCATCCGAAAGCCCAAACGCGTTACAGAGAAGGCGGAGGCAATGATTTTTTCGACGTAGCTGGGAAGTGACAGTGGGTGACAAGTGTATTGAAACACGACAGCTGGAGCTGGGACACTAGGGAGAGAGGAGAGAGCGTGATGGACCAAGGAGGTGCGTGCGGGTGGCCACAGAGACTTCTGGCTACTAACAGCACCTCTAAGAAGCACGCTTTATCCATGGAAGGGGTGAATTAGGCAGCAGTGTGTGGGCCACGGCCTTCTTCACACAATACCACAAAGGCAAACAAAATTGAAGCAAAAATATCTGCATGCCTAGCACCCTGATTGTAGCTGCTGCTAGGTACTTGTAGCGTCTATGCTAAGCCAAGGACTTTCCAGCTTCTCATGCACTGCCAGGTGCACAAGGAACTGAGGGAGCACAGCTAGGACAGCTGATCCAGACGGGCCAAGGGGACATTCCCTATCCTGTAACATCATGCTCCACACATAACTGGGGAAGCTAGTCAGGAGGCAGGATCGCTGCTTGATTGGGTTTATTTGCGTTGGGGTTTTGGGGGTTGTTTTTTCTTTTGTTTTGTTTTTTTTGTTTTGGTTTGGTTTTCTGCATGTGGTAAGCAATCACATTTGTGCATTGCTTATGGTTTGTGTTTTTAAAGTATATTTGTTATTCTCCTCCTTTGGTATCCTATTAAACTGTCTTTCCCTCAAGTGATGAGGTTTGTTTTTTTTCCATTCTCCCTATTCTCAGGATGGGTGCTTAGTTACTGGCTGGGGTTAAACAACTACATGTTAGCAAAGAACCAAGAGAATACAGAGTTGCCTCAGATTTTCTGGATTTCTCCACGTTGGAACTAGGGTTTAATCTGAATTAACTGATGCAGTAGAACTCTGTTGGGACAAATTCTCCGAATCTACAGCAGCCATTAAAAGTCCGTTGATGTTCTGTTAATTTAATGTTTAGGTAGAGGAACTCATAGCATAAAGCTCAGCAAAAGAGCTGTGATTAGAATTCAGTTCTTTCATTGCACCTCATCCTGTCTCAGACTCTCATCTATTAATGCTGTTGCATCCTTCATATCTTCACATATAAAATGACACCTTGAAAAATACATTGCAGTGACTTCTTGTCTCTTTACATTTTTGATTGTCACTGGGGTCCAGGAATAAGACTTTGCAGATGGAAAAAATAAAAGCACGACTGAAAGCAGAATTTGAAGCCCTGGAGTCCGAGGAGAGGCATCTGAAAGAATACAAACAGGAAATGGACCTGCTGCTGCAAGAGAAGATGGCCCATGTGGAGGAACTGCGCCTGATCCATGCTGATATTAATGTGGTATGCAACAGTCTGGCTGTGGACAGCCCAGCTAAGACACAATTGTATAGGAGTCTTTCTGCAGGTTGTAGAATTGTGCACAGCAGTGAACTACCATTGCTTCAATAATCCAGATTTTACAAACAACATCCTAGCATCCTATAAAGAGTGCAGAGTAAATTTACCTCAGGACAATTGTTTTATTCCAGTCTGAGTTGGGCGTAATATTCTGTAATGTCGGCACAGTAAACATTTGCACCATTGCTGTCCACTGTGGGTACACCTTTACCACTAGCCCCAGTAACATTACTCTGGCAGTCCCACAAAACCTCTTTTTTCCTGTTAGTCTTTTCTCATTGACCACCTGGAAGCAGAGAAATTTTGGCAGTTAGGTGGGACTTTTGATTGGAGGTTTTTGGAAGAACAGAGATTTTTGGAAAATATATGGTATTTGTTAATTTCATGGTAAGACATGACCTTCATCACTGAGTGGAACCATCAAACATTAAGAAGCACCAGCCTGAGGGGAATGAATACCATTAAATCAATTTATAAATGAAGATTAGCCAATTAGAGGTGCTAAATGGGGCATATATTTTTAAACATGCAGTTTCTCCGTCATGTTAGAATACTTACATGACTGAACAGTGGTTTCTAGCTCTGATGGTATCTGTGTTTTGCACCAGAAGAAAAAAGCTCCCCTGCTGTAAACAAGTACAAGCTACATACTGATGTGCGGATTGCGTTTATTTATCACCTGCAATGTCTGTCTCCCTGCATAGATGCATAACTGCAGCCTCTGCTTCATCCTCCCCTTTTTCCTGCCAGATTGTCTTTTTCTCTTGTTTTTCCATTTACTGCAGTAAGAGAAGCTGGAACATTTCCTTTTCTTGTTACCTTCTAACAACTGCTGTTCAGGTACCTTAGAAACACAGAAAATGAGCTAGTTCTGCTTTGAAGTATTTTTTAATGTCCTTGAGGCTTCTCCATAGCTCCTCACTTGACTTATCCATTGCATTTTTCTGTGGTTCAGAAGGTCAGGTAGGTTGAGCACACGTTTTTTAAACAAAAATGTACTTCCTATGTCCCTGTCAGTTGGTTCTTCCTTGCCCAGCTGTTTTACTACTGCATTGTCTCAAATCTCTTCCAAACTGAGTGAGAAAAATCTCTTCTTTCTGACACAGTCTCTTGCTCAATCTGAGACCTATCAAAAGAACAGCTCTTTAAAAGCATGGTCATCCTCCTGTTTCAGATGGAGAATACTATCAAGCAGTCTGAGAATGACCTCAACAAGCTCTTGGAATCTACTCGTCGCCTGCATGAGGAGTACAAACCCCTGAAGGAGCATGTAGACGCTTTGCGGATGACTCTGGGATTGCAGAGGCTGCCAGATCTGTGTGAGGAGGAAGAGAAGCTGTCCCTTGAGTAAGTCTCCAAAGCAAGCATCATCTGGCTTTGTACCAGCTCTCGATTCTACTATTTTGTCATTTTGCTTTTGTTGGAAAAAAAAAAACTTAAGAGGTAAGCATGAAAAACAAGTAACCAAAAAGAAAAAACAAAGGGGGGAGGAGGGGGATGTGGGAGCATGTGCATTTCCTAATATTGTCTGAATTTATTGGAAGTTAAATTCAGATTATTCCAAGATGCAAACTACATGCAAAAAAAAATCAAGTGTGGTTTTATACTGTATGCTGCTTTTTCTAGCAGGACTTTTTTTCCTGAAAATATATTTTTCTGCATGCTTAGCAAGCAAAGGTAGGAAGCAAGACAAGAAAGATAAGTGTTCTTCAGTTGGTTTGTGCTACCACAAATTAGAATTTTACTTTTTGCTGATGCACACGGCAGTGGCATTTGACCATATGTGATTGTCAACAAGTAAGTTTACTCTAGATGTGGAATAGATTTGGATAATAAATTACAGTTTCATTTTTAGGCATAACCTAGGTGGGTTAGTGTGACAAAATAAGCTGCTATTCAAAGAACAGTGCTCTTTATTTGACAGAGCTGTGTTAAATGCAAGTGATGTTTTAAGAAACTCAGGGAATCCCAGAATCTCCTGAGCTGGAAGGGATCCATAAGCATCATCAGTCCAGCTCCTGGCTCCACACAGGACCAGCCAAGTCAGAGCAGGGGACTGAGCATATCATCCAGATGCTTCTTGACCTCATCCAAGCTCAGTGCTGGGACCCCTTCCCTGGGGACCCTGTTCCAGTACCCAACCCTCTTCTCAGTAAAGAACCTCTTCTTAACATGCAACCTAAACCTCCCCTAGCGCAGCTTCATGCTGTGCCCTTGGGTTCTATCCCTGGCCCCCAAGGAGAGGAGATTGGCACCTGCCCCTTTGTTCCCCCTTGTCAGGAAGCAGCAGACCACCGCAAGCTTTCACACAGCACATTTGGCATAACTTTCACAGACACGCTATTTTCAAGATTTCTTTTGCATTTCTTCAGAAATGTTGTTTCCATTCAAAGCATCTTGACACTACAAAGAATGTGTTGATCCATTGCATACAAAAGTTACTTGTTTTAACAGAGTAAAACATAAAAAACTAAGCTTGACAGAGGTGCATGTACAGCTGATAAAAGATTAAATATGTTTATTTCCCATTCCATTAGGTTTATTTCTAGTTTTGCATCTACATGCCTTAGAAGATGACAATCTGGCATCTGGCTGAAGCTTACAAGTGCAGAGGAAAATACCACCACTTCTATTTATCAACTATTCCAAGGGGTATCTAAGTGTCGGTAGCTTGAGTCTAGTGGACGGTGACAGGGAAATGCGATCTATTTTAGCACAGAAGACCCTTACTTGAAAAGATGGTTATGGTTTTTATTTGTTTCTCTTTTGTCTAGCTACTTTGAAAAGCAGAAAGCAGAATGGCAGACAGAACCACAGGAGCCTCCCATCCCAGAGTCTCTGGCTGCAGCTGCAGCAGCTGCCCAACAGCTACAAGTGGCTAGGAAACAAGACACCAGACAGACAGCAACTTTCAGACAACAGCCACCTCCAATGAAGGTCAGGAGGTGGAATGTGCTGGGTTTTCTCTTTTGTCACTGGAACATGTTTCTGATTTTTTTCCACAGTGGTGTAAATCAGTAGTCATGGAGGATTAAGGACAAAATTCTGTACTACTTGATCCTTTTATGAATTAAAAGTTCCATGAGCGGAGATGTAGGCAATTCCCACTACTCTTGTGTTTCCTGTGGGAGAAAGGCATGCAAGTAAAAAAATGTTTGGGCAAAAGAAAATCTCATGGCTGGGAATTAATCCCAAATGGATTAATATTAGAGGCAATGCATATATTTTATGAGGGAGAGTTTGATGGCCATCAAAAAGCCTCTGAAAGGAATACGCTTCAGTCAAACAGAAGTTAAAAGGTGTGGTATGGAGCAAAAAGCTGGAGATAGGTATCTTGTATTAGGTATATGGAATTCATATAATCACCCACTCCTGTTCTGAATTCCGTGACATCACAGATCACCTTCGCTGTAACTTCTCTGATTCAGTGAGCTATTATGCATGTAAATATATGAGACATGTGGAACATTTAAACAACAACAACAACAAAAAAGCATTTAATATTATTTATGTATGCCAGATACACATGCAGTTTCACTTCAAAGAGACACTCCAGATTTGCAGCTGGCCTGAAGTTGCTGTACCTGGATTGTACAGAACATAGAGCATTGGTTTGCCTCTGGAGGCAAGAAGCCTTAGTTGGCTTTTTTTTTTAATGTACTGCAACTTAAGAGTATGATACTCGAAAGCTCATGTAACAATGTCACTGAAATGTTTGTAACAAGAGACTGCAATGTTGCATTTCAGGCATGTTTATCATGTCACCAACAAATTCATCGGAACGCGCCCATATGTCCACTCTGCAAAGCAAAGAGCCGATCTCGGAATCCCAAAAAGCCCAAGAGGAAACAAGACGAATGAAACTCAGAAGGCTGACCAGCAAACACGTGACCTGTTCCAGTACTCCTCCAGTACAACTGCAAATGTGGCCAGACTTTACCAAGGTGCAGACTCATGTATGACCAACCCATTGTTTTCTATTTAATGCAACGTAAGCACAATGTTCCTGTTCTGTCTTGATTTTCTTCCAGTACTTAGGATTTGATTTTAGGAAAGTATTACTGGTTCTACAGTTTAACATTTCAATCATTCCATCTTTTGGACTCCTATAAAAATGAGAATTCTTATGCAAGTATCCTAAATGTTAGGCTATTCCTATGGGCCAAATGTGATTACCACAGATGATTTTACATTCTCTTATTAAAACCACACATTACTAAAAGATTATTCTGTTTTCTCCTGATAACAGGAGACCATTTGCAGTGTTGAAACCACAGACTGTTCACTTGTTTCACTCAAGAACAATTTCACTCCAATCCAGTAAGACTGTACAGGCTTGGGTAGAGCTCTTTTTATACAGGAAATGTTCAGGAACAAAAGAAATTGGTTTTACATAGGAAATCGGTGCATTAAGGACACATGTTGCACTTTGATTTACTGGAGCTTGCTTGTACCACTCCCTCAAACTTGGCTTAAAATTTGGAAGGGGGATCATATTGTTGGCTGTTTATAAATTTCTGAAAATTATGTAATTTGTGATGCTTTGATCTTAACATTGAAATATTTTCATCAGTCAGAAGACTGACTGATTAAAATACAAAGCTCAAATGAAGTGTATTAGCAGTCCTCCTTGGCTCTATGGCCAAGAAGCACTGTGGCTCTCTAGCCAACCATCACGAAATATCCCAAATCTCTAAATGCACAGCCTGCTATATCATCCATTCTACGGGTCTTCTATTCCTGATTTCTACAGCCAAAATCTCCCTTGGCATACATACCCTCCACTGGAGTACAGGAAAGTTCAGTAATATGCACCAGGAAAAGCATCAACTAAAGATTGCTTGTATCACCAGCACTGCCTGGCTTTGGTGTCTTCATACTCCCTCAACCAAAATGTCCTATTTTTCTATCTTTTAATAGGTCATTTTCAAGTAAGCTTTCTTTCAGCCAAGGGTGGGGGTTTTTTTCCTTGTTCTTAATTATATATGTGTGCCAAAAGAACCCTGACTCAAGGGTCCTGTAGACTACTGCCTGTATCCATGTCTTCTCTTTGTTACACCTCATGCAACAGTTCCTCCAACAGAGAGGGTGGCAGCGATCCAACTGCAGAACTGGGGCTTAAAATTTACTCTTTCCAATCCCAGTTCGGTCACTGCCTTTGCTTTGTACATTAACATCAAGTATTAAATATTATTTTCTCTAACTTCAGGAGGCAGGGACTACCCGTTTACATTCTTCTCTCTTCAGCTCAGGCTTCTCTCCACTATTATGCTAGAGTGCTTATACTGAGAACTTTCCGTGCTAAATAGGAGGAACAGGGAAACCCCAAGTCTTTGGTCAGAACTTCACCAAATACAGGGGACTGTACAAATCCACTCAAACCAATTTGGCTGGCAAATTCACATACACTGCCATTAATTCTGCAGCCATAAAGTATGCTACTATTTTATTGAACACTGTCCTATAATTTATGCTATGTTAAACTTGTATTCTCCCATTTTAATTTTACATAGCCAGATAAACATCTGCCAACAGCAGAGATAGAATGGGGACCATATGCCCCTGAAAATACACAAAATGCAGATTCTGGTGGCTGAATTACTGGAAGTCAGTCTCTGTGAGAGGGCAATAATGGAGGATAGTCTGATCCCCATGCTCCAAATGGCAGTAGCACGCTAACTATCCTTATGCAATTTTCCTAACACATATACTGAATTCTATTTCTAGATGTCAGAGTGGCCACGTGCCATGTGCCCTCTTCAGAGCAATTGCCATTGAGTTTACAGGGAAAATGCACACAGGATTAAAAGGACAGGATACGAACTCCTCCAAAGCGCATTCACAAGAGTACTATGCTTTGATGAGGGTTGGACCTAAATTTAAGTAGTGACAATGGAGAACAGGTGAATAGTCTGCAATGAAGTAGTGTGAGTAGCAGGGTAGATTTGTAGAAACTTTGACTTACAGTTCTGAAATAGATAGGGTTAGTCATAGCTGCTCTCACTTCATAGTTATTTTCCAGGTTCCTTCTTTCTTGGGAGATCCCTAGAGCTCTAAATTAAATATGCTGAAGGATGCATCATTTACTATTTTAGTAGTGCAATTCTGTATTTTTACTTTTTAAAACTAGTCTTTTTTGTCCTTGTATTGAACAAGGTGGGGTTTTGTTTAAAAAAAAAGTACATACATATTGTGTTTGTAGTAATCATGTACTAGCATTTACAACTCTGTTTTTACATCCTTTACCAAGTTTTGCCACATGAATAGCATATGTTGTTGAGAATAAGTCTAACTGAGTATGAATCAACAGCGTGCCCTGGCAGCCGAGAGGGCCAGCCGTGTCCTGGGATGCATCAAGAACAGCACAGCTAGCTGGTCAACAGAGATGACTGTCCCACTCTCTGCTGCGCTGCCTTGAGTCTGTGTACGAGTTTTGGATTCCTGAACACAAGGAGGACTTCAACCATCATCAGGGTCCAGAGGAGGGCAAGACTTAGGAGGAACAGCTGAGGTCCCTTGGTTTCTTGAGCTTGGAGAAAAGAAGGCTGCATGGGTAGGGAGGGGACAGACCTTAACAGCATTCTGCAGTTTCCTCAATGTGGGCAGCAGAGAGGAAGGTGCTTGTCTCCTCTCTGGTGACCAGCAACAGGACACAAGGAAACAGAATGAAGATGCATCAGGGAAATTCAGATGCATTCAGATTGGACATTAAGAAAAGGTTCTTCACTGAGGAAATGGTCAGTCACTGGAACAGGCTTCTCAGGGAAGCAGTCACAGCACCAAGCCTGTCGGTTCAAGGTGCATCTGGAAGATGCTCTTAGTCATACAGTTTAACGTTCAGTAGTCCTGTGAGGAGCAGGGAGTTGGACTGGGTGTTTCTTATGGGTTCCCTACCAACTTGAGATATTCTATGATTCTATTTCAAGGAGACAGAATCCGTACTGTGTATTAAGGGATCATGGGGCTGGGTGGGGAAGGAAGCGGTACGTTTTATAGGGAGCCAGTATTCTCCTTTTCTCTAGTTTAACTGAAAGGCTTTTTTGTGACAGCCCCAGGCTCTTTTCTCCCAAGCAGCTTTCTCAAGGGTCCATAGGGATAATTACGAGATAGTGATTTTGTGGGATTTTTACTCAGAGCAGGAAGCTGTCTGAAATACCGTTCTTACCACGTCTACTACATTTTTGCTCCATGGAGCAAAACAGCCTCGTCCTTTGTACCTTAGGTTCTTTGAGGATACTTCTTCACTTGGCTTAAGTTCATTCTTACTTGGGTTAATTTTCTTTCTCGTAAGAGCCACAAACAGACTCTTCTCAATGCATACAAGAGTTTAATATTACTAGTCTGTTTTAACCCTGGCTTTGTCATTCCCTTTTCAATGGATATTCAAGTGCTAACATAAATCACCAGACTCTTTTGTTAGAGATGGTTTCTAGGGTCTTTTCCTGATTCCTCTTTTCCAGTTTCCTCAAAGGATAGTCCTGTTGTTCAGCAACCAAATAGCAAAAGTCACAAGCCTCTCTTCCTGATCCCACCTTAAGCTCATGCTAAAAGCATGCAAACACTTTACTGCATCTCAAGGCTTTTCTATAGACATTTTTATGCCCAGGCTGGGGTAGGTAAGTTCTTCAAACTTTAGTGCCAAGAACCCCATTAATCATAGAAGAAATGTAAGTTGAATTTTAATACGTACACTTTCCGAATTCAACAGGGCACTGACTGACTGAACCTGATAGTGGCTTCAAGTTACAGAATCTAATTTTGCAAGAACAGCCATTGAGGTGTTATTTTAACTAGCAGACTATTCAATAAATCAAGACTTCACTAGCACTTTATTTAAAGTGCTTTCCTTTATTTTACAGTTTTCCAATTCTTCCAACATAGGCTTTCATTTTAGCATTTAGGCATTTTAGCAACATCTGGCGTTTTCGCTGGCTGCCATGTCTTAAATACTTCACTCCTTTTCCCAGTAGGAGCAACAGTGTGCTGCTGTTCCATTTGTTTGTACGGTCCTTTTAAATAAAAGTTTGTTTCATGTCATGCTTTCTTCCTGCAGAGTATTCTCACATCTGTTATTCGCTTACACTACTGAGAAGCAGCCGTATCCCGAAAGGTAAAATTCAGTGCTCCGATTTTACAGTATGCAATTAGCCACAGTTCTGTTATAGCCTTATAGAAACTTTATGAAGATAAATGTAGGGAAAGAAGTATCTGTTCTACTGAAGTCTAGAAAATAGAAAGGAAAAGGAGATAGCGAGACAGGTTTTAACCTAGCCAAACTTCTCTGTTGCATTTCTGGAAGATAAACCACTGTTTGCTTAAGCTTCACGTAAGAGCCACATAAACAGTGTCTATTACCCCAAACCAGGTACTTCTGAATCAAACTTGTACTCTGCTGCCACTGGCTACTAACATTGGAACTAGATGGTTTGCTTGCGTCAAAATACATCATTTGCCCTTGCAGGTGTCCACTTATGAAACTCAGACCCCCCCAAAAAATATGGAAATCATGTCACTCTGCTGCAGTTCAATGACCAAAAGCTCTGCCTGGGGCATTTATTTCAGTTTGCCACAAATTCACAGAGCACCATGGCTTGAACTAGTTCCCAGTCAATTTAAACTCATTCACAAACAAGCCACAAACGAGCAGGAACAAATCTTCCTCAGAGATGTTTCAGTTTAAAGGAGAGCCACATGCAACACCTTCCATGAGGTGCTAGACTGCCAAGAGGTCAATCTCTTCTAGTACTCTTCACAATTCTTTAATACATCCTGTTCTACTTTCTCAAGTTACACTAAAAGCAGCAAGAGACACAATTCCCTCTCCAATTCAAGGCTGAGAACAGCCATATTCCAAGGAGTCATTTTTGCCACTAGGAGATTGTTATCTTTGGCTGGCAGCTGCTTGAAGTTACTTGTCTCCACAAACCGGTGACCAAGCAGCTCATGGGAGCAATCCCTAAACCAGCTCTGTCAGGAAAGCCCACATATGATGAACACTGCCAGCAAAGGCAGTAACCTACTGCACACTAATGAAAACAGCTCTGAGAAATAACCTACTTCATATTGGCATACCTGGATTCAGAGAAGAATGCCTGTCCCAGACCTCACACAGCTCAGAACCTGAGCTTGGTTAAATACAAGCAGCAGGTCAGTTTTCCAAGGGTACCATCTTCAAACACACATAAACAACAAAACCTAATGACTGCCCTAATCTTCCTTTGTGCCATAGCAGCCATTCCAAGATAAACCAAATTATTTTGACTTCTGTTCATTTTGCTTACTGACATCTGAATTGGTGTAACTTTGAAACATCCAGCTGCGCCTTCCAGTTCCTTAATCCTAACCCCAGCTGTAACATTACTTAAAAGATTAGTCACAAAGCTAATACACTGACTCGACCTTTCTACAGTCTAACCCTGAAGCATTCCCTGTCTGTCATCAGCCTCCATCATGTTTTCCCAAGCTTAGCAAGATCCTGCAGTAAATGAGCTCCTGAACATCTGAGCTGTACATCGGTACAAAAAAGATGGGGATCTCCTCGAGAGTCCAGTGGAGTGCCATAAATATGATTAAAGGCCTGGAGCATCTCTTCTATGAGGAAAGGCTGAGTGAGCTTGGGCTCTTCAGCCCAGAGAAGACCGAGAGGGGATCACATCAATGTTTTCAGTACCTGAAGCAGGCGGGGGGATCAAAGGGAGACGGGCAACCTCTTCTCGGTGGCCTGTGGGGACAGGACAAGAGGCAATGGCCACAGGTTGGACCACAGGAGGTTCTGCACCAATGTGAGAAAGCATTTCTTCACGGTGAGGGTGATGGAGCCCTGGGACAGGCTGCCCTGGGGGGGCTGTGGAGTCTCTTTCTCTGGAGATATTCAAGACTTATCTGTATGCCGACCTGTGTGACCTGCTGTAGGGAACCTGCTTTGGCAGGGAGTTGCACTCTGATCTCTGGAGGTCCCTTCCAACCCCTGCAATCCTGTGATTCTGTGCATCTTCCTAACTCAAATATGTAAGTGTAGCATTAAAAATCACCTAATAAATTCCAAGGGGGGGTGGGGTGTGTGAAACCAATAACCACCAAAGCTTGTCCCAGCCTTAAATGTGCTCCTTACAAATTTCTACTATTGTGTTCTTCAGTCTTCATCCTCACTAACCTCACTCTAACTTCCCTCTCTTTCCCAGAAACCAGTTAAAAACCCCAGTTAAATATCTAGTTATTTGTAACCCACTAGAGATCCTCAGTGTCTTGCAGAACTTGAGTTTTGCTACTTATTCTGACCCACTGTCTAATTATTTGTTCTTTGCCATCCTTTCACTGGCACCATTTTAAGTTTGTTGTGGAGACAAAATTGTCCTGACTCTTGTAAGACTGTGACAACTCTAACCATAACTGAATCCAGTAGACCACAGTATCTCTCACAAAAAGGATGCAATGAGCATATTGGAAACATAACATTTTTTTTTCAGTCAAAATCATAATTTGGATAGACAGCTACTTTAAAGACTCATTTTCTGAAAGGAAAAAGAGCTTTACAAGGGCTTTTCTTCTGTTTCAAATGCATACAAAGTTTATCACAGTACAGATGTTACGTGGGTGTATTCAGAAGAGTTGGACTCTATGTTCCTTACGGTTCCCTTTCAGTATATTCTATGATTTCTCACAGGCTTTTTCCAAGATGTGCACGGCACCTCATTTGTTAGCCTGCTATTCTGATCAAGCAGACAGACTGATGTTGCATTTCTAATGGTTTAAGCTTCAAAAGTCCACTTAACATGAACATCATTAAACACATAGCCTCATCAGTGCTATAAACCTCCTTAAATTCAGCCATATACAAGTGTGGTCATCTGTGTTGATACTCTGAGTGATGGACAAAAATCGCACTTGTCTTACTTCCTTGGAAAACTACCACCCTCTTCATCTTTACTACCATCTTTCCCCACCCCCAGTCTATTCAAAGGGATCCCCAAATTGTTTCTGTTTTTCAGAAAAACATCATTGTCTTTGGTTTGTTTTCATTCCTGTTTGTAAGGAAATAATAAAAATTAAAGTTTGAACCAGCAAGCAAACTAGGTTCTGCTACAGCTCTAACCAGCTTCTGGTGTTGTTTTGCTCAGTATCCACTCTCAAACTTTCATATAGAAACAACCCACAGGTCTTTCACTGCTTAACTGTCTACAACAGTGATAACAGCTAATTTCCTGCTGCTTCAACACTATTACCTTTTTGATAGGTCTCCTTCCTATACTTGGATGCCTGCCTCAAAAAGTGACCCAAACAACATACTGTGTTACTATGTCCATCTGCTTTTCTTTGAGAATCATCCTTTGGAGGATTACCCTGCAAAACAAAGCAAAAATAATGTTGGGACCCATCACAGTTCAGAGCACTTTTACAAAACTTTAACTGTTGCTGTTACTACTGCAAAATCTGTTTTGGCCAAGCTGTACCCCTTCCTTTCACTGAATTTCATGTCTGGTGTCTCAGATTGGCCACTGCAGCAAAAGCTGAAATTCCTTCTTCTCATGGTCTCTCAGTTTCTAACTCCATCAAGTAAATCAAGTAAATGGGGCAAAAAATGGTTGTGCCCAGTGCCAGTACTTCACACGAGGAACTTGACCCATGGACTCGAATCATCCTGACAAAGCTGCAGAAACAAGTAGCTTAGACATGCTCCTCTTGACTCCAGTTGTAATAAAGAAATCTTCAGAAGACAAAACAGGCTGATGAGATTCTATTCTGGAGTCTTATTATAAATGACAGCAGACCGAGACTGAGGGTTAATACTGTGCATCAAAAGACAGCTACATGGACCGAGCTGGAAAACTAGCTGCCATAAACATCTATACTGGGGTGGTATGGTTAAAACTCAAGATCCCAGACGTCAGTATCCAGATATTCTTGCAGAAGATATTAATACATTACTAATATAATAATAATTAAAATATTTTTTATACCTATGTAGGTTAGAGGCTTTTGCTGAGGTTCCTGTTTTCTGCTTTCTACTCACCATAGGTTCCCTGCTTCCAAGGGAAGCATGACATCAGTCTCTCCAGAGGCAACAGAAAAAGTTTCTAAAACTAAGCAGGTTACATTATCGAGTACACAGAAAAAAAAGAAGAGGTATTGAGAAGTAGGTGGAAATGAAAAAAAAAAACCAAACAACAACCCATCCTTTCCAACTTGCATAGTTCTTTATTGGACCAAAAATCATCTGTCTTCTCGGGTATTTTTGTACCGACTCCACCCTTAGTACCCGCACACGTTGAGGGAGGGGAGCCAGCACACACCTTAACTTCACGGTGACTTGCAAGCGCTTACGTCTAGAAAAAAGAAACCCGGGGTTTCAGAGTTCAGGGAAAAGGACGCCTACGCTGCGAGCCACCGACCAAGGCTGAGGCAACAAGGGAGCTGGTGCTCCGGAGCAGGAGGCGCGTACGACGCACGCATCCCGGGCCGCACGGCAACACGCTTAGAGGCCTTCGGTTCAACCTTCCTCGCCAAGCTCACGGCAACGCGCAAAGCGGCACCCGAGCACCGGCCCCACCGCCGGGAGAGACGAGCGCCGGGGGCTCGGCACGGAGCCCGCTCCCGCCCGACCGAGGGGCCCGCAGCTGCCGCAGAGACCGCCCTCGAGGAACCCCCCCCGCCACCGCGGCACACACACCCGCCTGCCCGGCCCCGGGTCCCGCCCGCTAACCGAAGCGCCACCGGGACAGCCGGCCCGCGGAACGGCGCCGGCGGGAGCGGGGAGGGAAGGCGCAGGCGCTGCAGTCGCCGCCCCGGCCGAGGACCCGAGCCGGGCCACGCTCGCAGCTCGCCAGCTCTAAGGCAACGCCCGCTGAGGCCGCGGCCGAGCCCGAGGCAAGAGGCCGCATGCGCGCTGCGCCGGGGGCGTCCCTTGCGCGCTGGCCGCCCGGCGGAGGCGGGACGCGGTGTCGCCCGCTGCGGCGGTGGAGGCAGAGGCGAGTTACCTGAGCGCCGGCAGGGGGTAGGAGGGGAGATGGGACACCCCCAGGCGCGGAGGCACCTCCGCAACTCTGCAGAGCTGCCGTGAGCCTTTCCCCGGCTCACCCGGTGCCGCTGACCCAGCTCCAGCACCCGCGCGGCTTCCGTACGTGTGACCCTGAGCACAGGACAGCTGTGCGGCGTGCGAGCCAGGCTACGTGTCGTGTAATAGCTGTGACAGCCGTGCGTTTTCTTACGTCAGGATAGCCAAGCAACTGGAACAGCAGAAAACGAAGGGACAAGAAACATCTGGACTGGCACATTCTTCTGGCAGCACTGAGAGCAAAAGCAGTGGTGAGTGCAGGCCCTCGGGGCCCTATCACCCCTCTTGTACGCCCTGGGCCTTCCCTGCCCCTCCACTGCCCTCCTCCTTCCCGCACTGCTGTGTTTGGGTTTTTTCCTTACCTGTGCCTCTACGCTCTATTCTTCTGTCCTGCTCCCTCTTCCTCTCTCTCCTCTCCCGCTCCCTTTTATTTTTCTTTTTGTGCTTTGTTTCTTGCTCCCGCTCCTTCCTCTGTTTCAGTTTCTGTATCTGTGCTGTAGCTAACTGCTGCTTTTCTCCTTTTCCATCTTTTTATCCCGATCAGCATCTGTCTCATTTTTTCCACCAATTTTTCTGGCCTATTCCCTGGTGTTCTTTTTCTCTTTGTGCCTGTACATGCTGCTCTGTGTCCCTGCCTTCCCATCTCTTCCCTCCTTCCTTTTTCCTCTCATCCTAGTTCTCTCTCTATCCATCTGTTTTGCTCCCCACTTAGAATTTTCTCTTTTCCTCCCTCTTCATAGTCAGGTTAGGCTGCTGTGTCCGCATGCATCGCTGGGTCTGTACCTGTGTACCTCCTGAGAAAGGCTGCATGTCCAAGGAGCCTTGTCTCCTCAGAGTGGTAAGGCACCCGCCTGCTCTCTTAGGTGAGTACAGCCAAGCATCCAGAGTTATCAAAAAGGAAAGGCAGAGCAAAGGAGAAAGAAGCATGTGCACCGGCAAGTTCCTCTGGCAGCGCCGAGCATAAGAGCTACCGTGCGTCCTGGGACCTTGGGGCTCCATTGCCCCCCGCCCCCCATCTTCTGCATCTTTGGTGTTCCGCTGCCCCCCTTTCCCACTGCAGTGGGGTGTTTTGACTTGTGCTCCCCTGTTCCTTCTTTCTCTGTCTGGCTTGGACAGGCTCCCTGACCCTGTGTCTGAGGTCCTCCTGCCTCTGTCTCTGCCCTGTAGCCTCTGGCTCTTTTTTTTTTTCCCTTCTTCACCCATCTGTCTCTCTGTCCAACCTGCAGCCACTATTTTTGTCTTTCTTTCTCTTGGTCCCGTAGCCTGTTGGTATTTCTGGCATGCTTTCTCTCTCTCTGTCTCTCCCCCTCTCTCTCTGTCTGTCTCTGGTGTTCAAGAGAGTAGCGCCTTGTTGGAGATGTAAGGGTATCAGTGATTGGAAAAGAGCTCAGCACACTCGGGAGAATACTTCAATTCAGCATCCATCTTGTTGTGTGTCATCTTTCAGCAAGGCTCCCCTTATATTATACATCTCGTGAGAAAGCTACTGCGTAACACCGGTCCTTGTTTTCATTAAGCAGAACTGTTTTTCAGAAGCAAATTAAACTCTCAAAGCATCTCTTTTGGTTCTCTTATGCCTAGCTCCTATCTATGACCTTTGGTTTTGCAAAACACACGTGTTTTGTCAAGAGCATGGGCTTTCTTATCTAAATCCCAGTTGTTCAGATGTTGATGTAGCTAGGCCGAGAAGTTCCCACAGTGCCTCATCACGAGTTGATTTCTTTCTGTCTCTCTTGATGCTGTTCCATGCCCATTGTTTTGAATGCTCCCTTCTCTGTCCCATCGCTCTTGTTCCCTTTATTTCTCTCCCTCTGTCTTGCTCCCTATCCCTGTTTATCAGGCATCTCCCCCTCTCCTCCCTCTAACCCATCACTCCCCTTTTTCTTTCCCCATTGCAGTTTGTGTAGCTCTCCATCTCTCTTCATTCCTCACTCTCTCTCTGCTGTGCTGCCCATCCCTTGTTTCATTTCTCCTTCCCTCTTGGTCTGTATCGCAGTGCCCATCTTTTAGTGGTGCTTCTTTGTCCTGTAGCTCTCCAACTGTGAGCCTAGTGCTGCTGAGTCTGCCGAGCCCCTGTGTGCCCCACAGCCCAGCCCTTCTGACAGTCTTTTTCTCTCTCCACCCCAGCTTTCAGCCCCTCTTTTACACTCCCTCTCTCTGTACCCTCTGCCCGACCACTTGCACACCATTCAGGATGTCTCTTTGCTCTGCCGCTCCCTGTTGTTTCCTGACGCTCTCTACCTGCTTCTTGGTTGCTTTTGCCTCTTTCTCCATCTCTATCAGTCCTGCTCCCTGGCTGCCTTGGTTTTGGGGTTTTTTTGCTCCTTGTCTGCAGGGTTGCCTGCCCCAGGGGTTTTCTGCACATCCCACTTGCTCCTGACCCTTGTTTGTGAGTCACTGCCTTTCTCCCCCTTTCTGCTGCCTCTCTTCCCATCTGCCTGTGCTTTTTTCCCAGCTCTGCCAGGCTCCCTGTCCCTGTGTTTCTCTGGATGTTCGGATCCCAGCCTCCCACTTTCTCTCTGCAGTCCTCTTGTCACGATGGCTGCCACTTTTCTCCTCTCTTCTCGCGGTCTGCACCCTGCTTGGTTTTGGCAGTGGCCTCAACCTCAGCACAGCAGCCCACCTGTCATGGAGCTTGTGTGCTCAGGGCTTAATGTCGTGTTGGTTTTTCAATGGCATGCAACTGTCAGAACCCAGGCAGCATCTGTAAATGGGGAAGAGGCCTCTGGAATGGCACAGCACCACGAGAAAGTGAGTCAGCACACGGTAGACGAAAAAAGATACAGCTGATGGTTGTATGATTAGCTTATGGGTTTTGTGGTTTTGTTCTGTTTTGTTATTTTTAAAGTTTGGGTGTTCTTTATATTTTGAAGGCACAAAGTGACAAGCAAAGCCAGATATCAGCAGCAGTGTCAACCCTGGCCAGGCGAGCTGTGTTTGGGCCCCTCGCTACAAGAAAGACAGCAAGGCTCTGGAGCATGTCCAGAGAAGGGTTACAAAGCTGATGAGGAGGCTGGAGCACAAGTCTTATGAGGAGCAGCTGAGGGAGCTGGGACTGTTCAGTATGGAGAAGAAGAGGCTCGGGGGAGACTTTATTGCTCTCTACAACTACCAAGAAGGAATGGCTGCAAGTTGTGTCGGGGAGTTTCAGGTTTGAAATTAGGATAAATTTATTATCTGAGTGATCAGGCATTGAAATGGTTGTCCCACACTGGTGCTGGAGTTACTGTCCCTGGTGTTTAAGTAAAGGTTGGATGAGGTACTTAGGGACAAAGTTGAGTGAGTAATATGGGGGTTAGGGGGATGGTTGGACTGGATGATCCTGAGGTATTTCCCAGCCTTAACAATTCTGAGATTCTGTGGCTAGCAAGCTAAAGCAGTGGTTATTTTTCAGGAGTGCTTGTGTTGGTGAGGTCATAACCATCCCTTCTTGTACTTTACAGGAGGTATCTTAGGCTCGATGTGGCAGCATGTCCCAGTCAGCAGACGTACAGTATGCATCATTGCTGTCGATAATTAATTTTGGATTCCCTGGATCTCTCAAAGCTCTGTTGAAGGAGCAGGAATGGAAGACAAGGTTGGGAGTGGTCAGGAGGGGTTGGGTAGGTTGGCAGTGGGAGGAGGGGGTTACTTGTGGGGGACCAGGCTGGGTCCAGCAGCCTGGGACGGAGAGACATTCTATGAATTTTTAGCAGTGACTCACGCTGGGGCAGTTGGTGAAGAGCTGAGGTCCTGTGGGAGAGGACTCAGAGAGAGTCATGGAGGACTGGCTCCTGTGGGTGGGACACCACTCTGGCCCAGGAAAAGAGTGTAAGAAACCCCCCCCAAGGACAACAACTCATGAGAAACTGACCAAAGTCTGAAGCCTCCATTCCCTATTTCTCCCCCTTTCCCTCATGCCATCCTGGGGAAAAGAAACATCATGAATAGAGTGAAGTCTGCAAAGAAGGGAGGGGTGAGGGGTAGTGTTTCAAGAGCTGTTTGTACTTCTCCTGATCCTTAGAGATCCTTATCTCTACTTCAAAGCCTCTCAACATGTATTTTCTCCCCTGTCCAGGTAAGAGGGGAGCAATAGAGTGGCTTTGGTGGGGGTCTGGCCTCCAGCCAGGGTGAAACCACCACAGTCATTTTGTCCTCACACACAGTCCTCAGCATGAGGGATTCCAGGATGTGCACGGCAGGGCAGTTCCAGCCTGCATCTGTGTTTATGCTGGTTGTGTGTCACGGCCTCTGTGTCTTACTCCTCTGGGTGTCAGTGTCTGTGCTTAAAGGGGCACAGTGTGGTTCTTGGGCACAGTCTCTGGGGTCTCAAACACCCATATCTGCTCATTGGCACGGTGCCAATTGGTCTCTGCTTTACAAGTGTTGCAAGCTCTCACAATGCAGTTAGTCCTCGTGTTTCAGTAGTTTCTAGTTGGTCCTCTCTGGCAGTGAGGTCACAGTTGTGTCAGCAGCTGTGCTCTGCAGCCATCCATTTTCAGAGATGGGGGCTTCATCCCTGCATATTTCTGTCCTTAGGTCTTGAAGGCGGACTTCTTGTGCATCCTTTGTGTCAGTTTAGACAGTAAGCCCTTCTAACAGGCAGTCCCAGTCCACTCCTCTCTGGGGTTGCTGTATGGGGCTTGTGTCTGAGCCATACAGCTCTGTTTTGGGGTGGTGTCTCTGTAGTGAGGTCACAGGAGCTGGTTTTGTGCATAGGGGGCAGGTCAGAGCTGACCCTACAGTGCCTTTTCTTTTCCTTCCCCTCCCACCACCCCCCAGGGGCTTCACAGCATTTCGCATCCAGGTAGAAACTCCTGGGTCAAACTTGTCTAGAACAAGAACTTGAAAGGGCAGCAGGAGAGAGCAGTGTGCATGTAGCAAAGTAATTTCTTAGGTTTTGGGTTGTGCAGCCTGACACTTCAGTCTCATAGAGCAGTGAAGCAGTTTAAAGATTGTTGTAGTTTCACCCCAACCAGCACCTGAGCACCACACGCACCCACTTTCAACATTAATTCCCCATCTTTGAATATTATTTGAGCGTTTACTTTTGCCAATAAATCCTTCCCTAACAATGGCATAGGGCACTCGGGAGTACATAAAAATTCATGAGTGATTATTTTACTTCCAAATCTTAAATTCAGAGGTTGAGGGAATGGCCTGTTTTCTTTCCCTGTGGCACCTATTATATTAGCTGTTCATGTTCCAATTTTTCTTTGTTGTTCATTTAACACCGAGAATGTTGCCCCTGTATCAACTAAGAATTTTACTTCCTTTTCTCCCAGCTTAATTTTTCCCAGAGGCTCAGCTGGGTTTCCCCTCCAGTGAGAGTCAGCTACTGTATTCTCCTAATGTCATCAGGTTTACTGCCTCTTGATTAATTTCTTTTTGTGGGCACTCATTTTTCCAATGCCTCTCCTTCCTTCATATTGCACACTAATTGATTCCCAGGGGAGTCCTATTAACTTCTTGCCCCCCTTGGAATATTCCTCGATTCATTCCTCCTTGGTTCATCCCCCTACCTCATGCCCTACCTCATCCTCTGCCAATATTCATTTGCCCTGTCAATACTGCGAGCATTTGGTTTTGTTTTCTTGATTAATTTTCATTTCCTTGATTATTATATACCTTCCAAGTGACTTCTCACAGCCTATCCAAATTCTGTAATTCTGCCCCCTCAAGTTTCTGCAACTTTTTCCTAATATCCTCCTGAGATTGTCCCAGAAAGATGAGGGCTAACCAGACCCTAGTTTCCTCAGCCTCCAATTGCAAATCCCTAAATCTGCAGAGTGCGTCCTTTAATCTTTCCATGAAAGCTGTTGGAGATTCCTTTTTCTCCTGTCTTACATAACTTTGATCCATTTATAGCTTTTTTGGCATGGCATGATGGACCCCATAGAGGACCCATTGCTGGGAGTGGCACAAGCACTGTAAATAATCATCCCTGTTTGGATCCCATTGCAGATCCCTAGTAGGGAAATGTTGGTCAGTGATTCAGACAACCGTCTGAGTCCTGACATCATCTTCAGCTCTCGACCTGGCGGTCCTCAGAACCATCTGCTTCTCTGTTGAATCCATCAGGGGATCCAGAATCACCTGGATATCATCCCAATCAGGATTTGGGGGTTTAATTATCATTTTAACAATTCTCACCACTTTCTCTGGGTCTTCTCTATAGGGCTCTGCAGTCTCTTTCCAAATTACTAAGTCTGCTGGAGAGAAAGGAGTTTTTACATATACCAGACCATCTTGTCCAACTCCCTGCCTCAATGGGGCAATTATATATTTTCCTTAAGTCTTTAACCCTAAGTCTAGATTTTAATAGAGTGATTACATGTGCTTGCTGCCTAGATTCTTTGAGATTCTGGGGTCCCTCCCTGATCTGAGTCGTCAGCACTATCTGGACAAGGCTCAATCTCAGACTCTAACCTTGTAGAGTCGGGTTCTGTTTTTTCTGGAGAGGGTAAGGGAATGGGGGATAGATTGGGACAACAGGAATGCCTGGAGCTGAAGGTGTGACATCATAGTCAGGCTCATCATTCCTGTACCCCCCTTTCAATGCAAAGTGCTCAAGACATTCTTTCAGTAGTGCAAGCAGGACATTTATCATTAATTTTGTTATTATTTACCACCATAACATTATCTTGATTCTTCATTTTACATTCTTCCTGCCATTCAGGTTTATCCCATAACTAAAAGAGCAGATCCACATATGGTATTTAATCTCATTTTACTTCTCTTTTACAAAATAACATTAACTGTAATATAGTATTATAATTCAGAGTTCCATTCAATGCCATTTTCCCTCACTATTAAATTCATACAATGGCTATTGATGATTACAGTAGTCATCAGACTTTTCCTAAAATCATCCTGGAACTCTTTCTGGTGTGCTAAAAGGCAGCCCAGTGCTGAAGTTCTAGGTATCGGGCTTTCATTTCCCCCAAATACATTTTTAAAGACATTTTGGCAGGAGTTAAGCCCCCTTTCATCCCAGACTATCCTCAGATATTCCTGGGTAGCTGCGTGCGGCTGGGCGTAACCCCTGTGTGATACCCAGTTATTTACCAGTATTCCAACACACAGTAATGTTATCACAATATACAGCATTACCTCAAGAGTAATAAACAACCAGAAAAATACCATTAATTTTACGAGCTTGTTTTAACCAGTTACCTTTTACCTCTTCCACTGTTGCCAACCCTGCGATAACTTCTGCATTCGCCTTACAGGCGGCGCCTCGGCCTCCTCCTCGGGGATTCCCTGCCCAGCCATGCGGGGGCTTTCGCTCTAACGGGTGGGCTGCTGTGGTGATGTCTGCCCACCCAACCAAGCAGCAGAGCTCAGCGGGCAACTCGCTCAAAACAAGATGTGACTTACTGGTTAGTTCATGGGACACACACAAGTCCAATACCAAGAAGTGCCTTGCCTCCCAGGGAATGTTGCAAGGAGCTATGAGGGTTGAAGGCCGTGGTCCTCCCTGAGAATACCTCTGTGCCAGCTGGAGCTCCATCTGCTCCCAGTCCCATCCAGTCTCGCTCGCAAGGTCCCATCTGGGTCGCCAAAATGTTGGTGTTTGCAACAGTGAAATCCAAGCTCTTCACGTGAAGTGGATGAGCAGGTGGTGCTTTATTGCAGCGCCAGGAGGCTCGGGGAACCCACCCCCAAATCAAGGTCACCAGCCTGTCTCAAAACACACATCTTTTTAATTCATTTTTAACAATACAATGTACGTGTACTATTCTCGCTATTAAAACTGAACTTTTATTTCACTGGATAAATGGAATTACTTCATATCCCCTTGTTTCTGTAACCATACCTCACCACCTGCTCTGGTCACCTTACCTGCAGGTACGTATTTTGCCCATTGGTCACACAGTGGTTATTCACCATTTCGATCAACCCTTTACTAACGTTTCTACCGAAGCTTCTTTAACCCCTTCCTTCAGCGAGGTGTGTAAGGGATCCCTTCACCCAATGTACACACTGGGAGTTAGAAGGAGTAGGCTTATATTGTCAGACTATATACTTACTCATTATATTCCCTGTAAGTTGGTTACATATTCAACACCTTCCCAAAAAGTCATTATCATAGGTTTCTGCCTACTATCACGTGTGCATTTTAGTCTCTAGGTGGTCAATGGTGGTCTTTTGATGAAGGCTTATAGTCTTCCTTGGCTTTAAACTTGTGACCCTGACTATATAACCATGAGTAGCTCAATCTGTTTTTCTTCCCAGGTGTATCAGCTCATTCCCTTCTTTTCTTCAAGGTCATTCTGATTCCACATTTTAGGGATGTTCCCCTATTTTTCAAGTGCAGCTGTATCTATAAAAATAACTCCAGTGTTACACATCAGCTTCTCTATTTCAACCCCCCCTTTTCCCACCAAGCTATCCTTGTTTTTACAGACCAAGCTCTCTGACTTTGTGAGTCTAACCATGTGCTGGCTAAAATATGGGACACCCCATAAATTTTAGTTTTGTCTGTGTCACTATGGAAGGGGCATCAAATTGGGGGGATAAGAATTTTGGGGTTGGGGCAGAAAAAAAGAGGGGATAATAGATTGTTTTAAATGATAGGGGAGAACTTAGTGTTTGGTTGTCGGGTGGGTTTTTTGTTTTTTTCTCAAAAGTCGGGATTTTTTTTTTTTTTTTGTCAGGGAAGGGGGAGAATTTTACATAAAGGGTTGAAAATTGGGATTTTGGGGCAAAAACTGTGGGGAAATATTTCCTTTTTTTCAAGAACCTATCCATCACTGAAAACCATCCCTCTGCTCCACCCTCCACACCCCCAAAACAGCCATGTCATATTAAGATTTTTGCTACACATAATTAGTTATTTTTCCACAAAACATAGTACAATGCTTATCTATCTTGCACTATCAACCAGAGTTCTACCATGCAAAACCAGAACAACCCAGAAAAATTAAAACTTTTTACTTACCAGGATACATGAGCAGCACAACACATGCAGGTGCAATAAAAGGAGGCATCATTGTTCCCAGAAAAAAATACTTTCTTCGTTCCATATTTACAGCCCATAAACTTAACTCTAGTCAGAAAATCCACTCCTGTTCCTCTGGCTGCTTTTAGTCTTTGTGCAGGTAGAACTCTTCCCTTTCCCAGGGGACTGTGGAAAGGGTGGTGGGAGGGGCCTGGGAGTATATGAACCAACGTCCTCACCTTGGGCAGTATGTTCCCCAGATGGGTTTCTCCAGCATTATTGCTTCTGCTTTTCTTTTGTAGGTGAAGCATTTGAGGTGGCTTGTCTCAGCTCAGTTCTTTGGGTACACATGTTTGAGGTAAGCATTGCAGGTCTAGTAAAGACTAAACAGTGTGTGTGATAGAAGCTATGCTCATAATGTAGCTTTATGTGAGTTTTCAGTTGTTTGTAGAATAGCACAGTCATACTTGGTTATTTAATATTTTTTTAGGTCTAGGCATGTGTTATTTTACCAGCATTCCTGACTTCATAGAACACGTATCCTTGGTGGTTTTTTTGTTTTTTGGTTTTGTTTTTTTTTATCAGCTTTGCTCTCTGCCCTAGAATTCATGAACATTGCTTCTCTGGATAGGGCTGATGATGAGATTATCTAGATGGGGTTAGGGTGAGCATCTTCTCTGCAAATAGAATTTTAGCGTTTCCTAATGAAGCAGTTGGGGTTAAGGGAGTGATACTTTCCTGGGTATAGGACAGCTCATGGCTTTTCTCTTTGTTCCCAGAGCACTGTGTTCTTTCTAGAACCTTCACACTCTGCAGCAGGCCCCACGTAGACTAGAAGCTTTGCAATTTAATTACACTGGCCTATGGCAGAGCCTGGATTTGGCAAGAGATGAAAATAGGAGGTGTCTACAAAGATGAAGCACAACTGTCCTGCAGCTCTTGTGGAACTGTGCCAGCTGGGGAGGGGGAAGGGAGAAATGACAGGAATGAAGCTGAGTCTGGAAAGAAAGGAGTGGTGGGGGGAGGACTCTCATAAGAAGTGGTTTTATTTCTAATTATCCTACTCTGTTTTCCAGGGTACTCTGTTGAGTGGACTTATGAGCTAGATGTGTTTTTTTGGTTTTTAGGGTTTTTTTTACATTTTGTGTGTTGAGTCTGTTTTGCCTGTGACATTACTGGCTGACTGATTTCTGCTTGCCCTTGTCTCAATTCCTAAGCACCTAAACTTATATTTTTTTCCTGCCCACCTGAAAAGGGGAGTGATAGAAGGATTTTAGGTCCCTGGCCTGCAGCCAGGGCTAGACCAGCCAATGGATCAGGTGGTGGTTTCCTTCCCCTTCCTGTTCGTACTTGCTGGGGTGCAGCTGTGTGCTGGAGTTAGGGAATTGCTGGGTGCTGGCAATGAAGTTGATGCAGATGGCCCCTTCCTGCAAGGAACTGCCTGCCTATGGAGGAGTTGGTGGCTCCTTCTGCCCTGCTCTGGCTGCCCTGCCCAGAGGCATGCTGATGTTTAGTCAGGGAAAGACTAATAGTAAGAGTCTATAGTTAATGTTGGTGCATCTACACTGTTCAGTTAAACTCCTTACAGACCATTTTGGAGCAACCAGCCTTCAAGAGTGGGTGAGTATGTCTGGGAAAGATGGGAAGGGTGTGGGAGGGGTAGTGAACAGATGACATCTCAAAAGCGCTCACCTTGTGTACTTAAGGCTTAATGTCACAAGGGTTTTTAAATAGCAAGCTGTGGTCAGAATCCAGGTGGCATTCCTAAATAGGAAGGAGACCTCTGGAATTGTCAAGCTATTCCTCTGCATCCAGGTGACTTCTTCAATAGACTGAAGATGAATAAGAAAGGAAGGTTTATGGGTTAGGGTTAGTGAAAGTCTGTGTCATACCATACAAACGTCAAGGACATCACTGGGACTGGGGAGATGTTGGCAGCCAGGGCAGACTCATTTTTGGCCCTGTTGCCAGGAGATGATGGGTTGTGCTTGGGATAGGGCCCTTCAACACTGAGCCCCACTCAAATTCAATCAGCTTTTACCAAGCCTAGATTTTAGAAACTTTTTTTTCCCCTGGTGTTAGTGGTGCTCTGTAGTTGGACTGCAGGAGGCCCTCGTAATGGGGAAGGAGAGTTCTGGAACAGTGCAGCTATTGGTTAGCATCAGGGTGATTATTTTCGTTTAAGAAAATTATTTTGGTTAAACAAAAGAACCCTTGCAAGATGCCAAGGGATTCCTGGACAACCCAGTAAAAGACCAGAAATGACTAACATCGGAGGGAATGTTTCCTCACCGGTCCGGAAGACCTTGGACTGATGGGACGTCGCAGCTTTGTGGTGGTAGCTTTGGTAACACATCTCTCTCTCTGTTTCTCTCTCCCCCTCCCATCCCCCTTCTGTTTTCCATTTTTCTCACTCTTTGTTCCCCC
>VXBZ01011937.1:11413-23207 GCA_013399135.1 Heliornis fulica
GATGGATGAAGCCCAGGAGGAAGTCAGGGTAAATGAGCAGTCTGCCTCAGTTGATAAGGACTAGATCAGGAATCAGTTAAGCTGTTTGGACATCCTTAAATCCCCAGGTCCTGATGGAATCCTGATGGAATGCACCTAAGGGTGAGGAGGGAGCTGGCAGGAGTCATTGCTAGGCCACTGTCCATCATCTTTCAGAAACCCTGGGAAACAGGAGAGGTGCCTGAGGACTGGAGAAAGGCAAATGTCACTGCAGTCTTCAAAAAGGGCAAGAAGGAGGAACCGAAGGATCTTTTTCACAGAGAGGGTGACAGAGCACTGGAACAGGCTGCCCAGAGAGGTTGTGGAATCTCCTTCTCTGGAGACACTCAAGAGCAATCTAGATGTGTTCCTGTGTGATTTAATCTGGGTGATCCTGCTCAGGCAAGGGAGTTGGACTAGGTGATCTTTCAAGGTCCCTTCCAACTCCTAACATTGTGTGATTCTGTGATTAAATAGAATTAATTTCCTATATTCAGCAATATATCTAGTTTTATATTTATGGATGACAACTTTACCTGGAAATACATTGTTTCTGTAATTAAAATTGATAAATGTTGGTTGCAGTTACTTTTAAATTATAAGTATTATTTAGGAAATATAAGGAAAAAAAGTGTTTCCATCATAAAAACCACATCATTACACATATATAGTGAGACAGGTCATATCTAATAGTGGTTTAGGTATTAATACTTCAAAGGCTGACCAGTGTCTGCAATTTTACTGTGCCATGTCTGTCTCTGTAACATTGCACCCAACCCAGCAGACTTTGTGAGTCATCTGTTTTTGCAAATGTTGTGTTTTGGATGATAGTATATGTCCAGACCCAGTATCATAGCAACTTGTAGTCATTAAAGATCCTAATTCTGCTTGAGGGATAAGTGTCTTAATTATTGTTTCAGTTACCTCATTCTGCCTACTCTGAACTTCTATCCATGGCTGGCTGGAATCTCTTTACTCCCTTGTGAGACTCCACCATGGAGCAGCTGTCGCTCTCCACAGGATGCTGAACCATCCGTTCCTCAAAACTTTCTCAGAGATTTGCTAGAACAAAGCAGTTTGATTCATGAATCTTCCCTGACCACTTTCCAGAGAGCAAACGAATTATCTTCTGTTTTATACAGGGAAATTCAATCCTCACTTAGAAATGCTGAGGACAAAAATTCTGCTGAGAAGTTCTGTTGTAGCTGCTCTTGTGAATACTCTCAGTGCCTTTGTTCTGTCTCTCCTCCAAAGGAAAAGGATGGGTGAACCTTACCCAAATATCTGAGTGTATCAAAACAAGAGAGTTTTGATATATCTGAATGTGGGGCTCTGATTATGGGGTGATGGAATGATCCAGTTGGACTGCCACAGCAACACCATCTATCTTATCTATCCTTTAGATTTTTTAAAGTGTTCATTTGCTTGTGGTCTTCCTGTCAGACTGTGTTCATTGCTGCATAAGAATATGAATGGGATCTGTTTTGTCAGTTTGTGGTAGGGCTGTCTTGGTTGGAAGCCAGGTTCCCATCAACCCACTCTATCATTCCCCTTCCTCAACTGGACAGGGGAGAGAAAACCTGGTGAAAGGCTCATAAGTCGATATAAGGACAGGGGAGATCATTCAGTAATTATTGTCATAGGCAAAACACGCTTGACTCAGGGAAATTAATTTTAATTTAGTGCCAGTCAAAATTTGCAGTATGATAATGAGAAATGAAAAAAGCCCATATCTTCCTCTACCCCTCCCTCCTTTGCAAGCTTAATATTACTCTCAATTTCTCTACCTCCTCCCTGCTGGGGCATAGGAGGGTGGGGAATGAGGGTTGCAGTTGTTTCATTAGATATTGTCCCTGCCACTCCTTCTTCCTCAGGAGGAGGATTCCTCACATTCTTTCCCTGCTCCAGCATGAGGTACATCTCAAAGTCCTCCATGACCTTCTCCAACATGAGTCCTTCCCATGGGCTGCAGTTCTTCATGAACTTCAGCATATGTCCCTTCCAAAGGGTCCAGTCCTTCAGGAACACACTGCTGCAGTGTGCACCTCCCACAGGGTCATAAACCTGCCATCAAACCTGCTCCAGTATGGGCTTCTTTCTCCAGGGGGCCTCAATTCCTTCTGGAAACTTGCTCCAGTGCAGGCTCTTCACAGAGTCACAACCTCCTTTGGGCTCACTGTTAAAGTCCTTGGGCCTCAGGGGGACAGATTGCCTCATCATGGTCTTCTCCATAGACTGCAGGGGAATCTCTGCTCTGGTCCCCAGAGGACTTACTGCCTCTCCTTCACTGACCTGTGGGTCTGTAGATTGTTTGTCTCACATTTTCCCCCTGCTCTCTCGTGGCTACTGTTGCTATTTCAGCAACATTTTTCCTTTATTCAATATGTTCTTCCAGTGGTGCTACTACCATCATTGAAGGGCTCAGCCTTGGTCAGTGGTGAATCTGCCTTGGAGCTGGCTTGCACTGGCTGACATAGGGACAGGTTCTAGCAGTTTTTCACAGAAACCAGCTCTGTAGCCTCTCACTACAAAAACCTGGCCATGCAAACCCAATACAGACCCTCTGCATTACTGATGCCTGGTGTCCAGGTAGTCCAGAAACAGCAAAGCTTATAACAGACACATATCCCCATTTTTTTGTGACCCAGGTGATTTTGTAGCCTAGTCTGCTGGGTGATGACTCTGTCTAGTGATTTTGACTTTTTGGGGTAGATCTTTTTAGGTGAAAATTTTCCTTTTTTCTATACTGTAATATGTAACTAAGTCCACTGCAGGTACATTACAGGTTATTTATCTCCTGCTTAAACTATGACTGAAAACAGGGACCTGCCCAGAGCACCTTATTCACAAAGTGGATGCAAAATTACTCTGTTAGCCTACATGCCTGCATGGTATGCATGAAGGACTGGATACTGGTCCGAACTTAACTGCTAACTAAGAGGCTATGTAAACATGCAGTTCTGGAAATATTGTAGTGTGCTACATATCAAATGACTGTCTTCTCCTTGTGTTATACACCAATAAATAAGGTAGGAACACCCTACATAAGTGCTATGTCCAACGGGTAAAGGCTATTGCTAAAACTCTTAAGCCTTGTTTCTGTCTGTGCTTTGCCTTTTTTGTCACAGATAATGCCTACACTGATTGTTTTTCTTACTTTGCTCTGTACTGTTCCTTTAGTAACACTGGGCCATGAAAAGAAAAGAGGGAATCTTCTCATGAAAACTTGTTTAAACTGTTCAGGAGCAGAAGATTTTGGCAATAGAAAATGAGAAAGTTGCAACAGGAACTAAGAGCCTGCAACTCAAACTCAGAACTGGAGAACAGATAAATGAATCAAGAAGTGGCTAGTCAGACTGCAGGAGAGTCAAGAGAAGCTCATGCATCCTCAGTTTGGAGTGACCAAATTGGAAATAAAGACTCTTTTGTCTCCTGCAATTTTTTCTCGTAGGTCACATTTCTAAGTTTTATTCAGATACATCATTGCACTTTGACTTTGAAGCCTTTCAACCTCTTGTGAGTCTCACTGGAGACTGTGGCTAGGCATGTCTACCTTGAAGTTCTGTGGATACCTTAACATACCCTCCTGGGAAAGCAGATTAGGACTTTGCAGCTATGGTGTTAGTTTGCAATCTGAGAACTGATGGCATAAGTAGCTGGAAAAAGGGCAGCAGACAGAAATGCAAACTGTTTATAGGTGCAAAAACCTGGAAGTTCTGAAACTGCAAAAATTATGGCATTTACTCATGCTTTAGGAAATTAACAATATGCCTGTCAAGTCTGGTGTGTCAACTGTGGCAAGATGGCTATTTTGCTCTCTGCCCCTTCTTGACCTTCTCTCATATACTTCCAGTTCTTTAAATGTCTGTCGCAGCCAATGGTGCACAGTAGCTATTTTGCCTGCATTGAGCTCAGGGAAAAGAAGAAATGAAGCAACTAAGACTGGCACCAGGCCAAACTATCTGCAGTTTGCCCTTTCACCAGACAAATCAGCATACAAACAGCATCCCTTCATTTTTTCCAATGTAGATTATTGAAAAAATTGAAACGTCTTGTCTTTATTTTAAATTTTAAAGAGGCAAATTAATTTTATTAGTTAAACAACTATAAGGTTGGAAGGAAACAGGGCTGGGCCTTAGCTCCAAGGTTGTCCTCTCAAGCATTACAGTATGAAGTCTAAGTCTTGATACCAACTTGTCCCTAAACTCCACTGAAAGCTAAAGTAATAAAGTAAACTTATCATTTGAAATTTAGTGACACGACTCCAAAGAATTGAAGAGGGAAAGCAGGAGGAACACGAGCAGCTGCTTCTGCCTTATGAGATTGTTCTCAGGAGGAAGCTTTTTCTGTAGTGAGCTGCACGCTGGAACAGATGCAAATTGTAGCAAGGGTATTAGTAGTTATTATTATAGGGACAGGCTTGAAAAATTTGTCGGGACCCAGCCTTCTACATAATAATTGCATCTTTTTTTTTTTTTTTTAAATCAGAGTCCTTAGATACTTGAAAGTCTCTAATCTAAGAGCAGATTAGTGAACTCAGCTTCATTAATTTTTGGCAAATGTCACCCTTTCTTCCTCTCTTTGTCTGGTGATAGTGACACAATTGTTGCAAACATGGAACAGTGCTTATTTGCCACAATGTGTGATATTCACCCAGCTGCCATCCAACTTCTATCAACCCTTTTCCTGATATTGTTAGGCAAGCAAATCCCCCCCCCACATCCCTGTTTCCATAACTTTCCATTGCATCTACTATTTCATCAAAGTATCTATCTATCTATCTATCTATCTATCTATCTATCTATCTATCTATCTATCTATCTAATCTGTCTCTCTGTCTGATGATTTATTTATTTTCACTTTAGTGAGCTTATTTTAGTGAAGACACCTTAGTTATTCTGTATTACTGTATAGGACGGGAGTCTGGAGACCTGGATTCTGTTCCTGTTATTCAGCTTTACAAGTAATATTTGCCACATCAGACTGTCTACCTTTCACAAAAGCATCCACTAATTTTGGATACAGGGGTCTGAAGTCTTCAACCTGATGTGTTTGCAACTTGATTTTCTTGCTGATGAGCACCTGCAGCTACCAGACATTTTAATTGAAGTTGCAGATGCTTAGAGACTCTGTAAAATCAGATCCCTTGTTTTTTTTCAGAACCCCCAAATGAGCCAACTCTTAAAATTTTGGCTTAAACTCTCTACATACTCATTTCCCAAATGCAAAATTAGGATAATGATCCCTATCTTTTGTAAAGAGCTTTAGCTGTGCAGCTGAGATGTACTATATAAATGCTAAGTTATACCATTATTATAGGTGTGGAGTCAAATGGTCCTCCATACTTTACAAATGCTTTTGTCACAATATTGTACTAGCAGATTATAATTTTTCTGGACAGCTGCTAGGGCTTTGTTGCATATTTTTTTTCTATTTTTCATGCAATCTACTAAGAACAGAGAGCTCAGTCATGGCAATCCTTCCTCTATCTGGTCTGTCACTACTTCTCTTTGGAAGCCATAAATATAGCTCTTTGTTGTTACTGTTGCTCCAGATCTCTTGAGATCTGCAGAGATACCTTCATGTTAGATATGGCCCATGTTTTCCAATAGTACTGCCTGCAACTTTCCAAGCTGAGGGGTGGTGTATGGATACAAAGGAAAAAAAAAATCATCTGTCTCAAAAGCATTAGTATGGACTTTGTATAGCAAAGAAGGAATTGGAATGGTGGAAAAATTAGAGTCTTCCTCAGCTCTTTGAATGCAGACTTGAAATACTACTCACATTCTTTGCCCAAAAGCTCACTGCTTTGTCTCACCTCTAAATAATAGAAAATTTCCAATGCCAGTCTAAGCTGTTTACCACTCTTTCCCCTTTCCTGACAGCTCAACCCTGTGTTCCTGTTCTTAGCAGGATGGTTGGAAGTAGATCATCTTAGAGGTCCCTTACAATCCAAACCATTCTTTGATTCTATGATTATCACTAGACTTACATATCCCCTTTCTTTTCCAGACAGAGACAATTATGTTTCAGTCAGCATGGAGCACAGTTTCAGCTAAGCTTCTTGCAACTGGAGTGGATGTCAGTTCTCCATGTATGCTCATACTTTGAAAAAACACAGTTGCTGCTTTGTAGGGTGAACATTAGTGTTACTCTTCCAATATGAGCACACTTCTTAGCAATATACAAGGTTTACCCTGCCTTTGTATTTTTTTTTTTTATTTTCCTAATACTGAAGTTGAAAAGCACAAGTTTATGCATATAATAAATAGACCACTATGTTTAAATAGACCACTTCTTACAAAAATATAGCTAATTTACCTGAGGTAAATTAGCTATATTTGTGTAAGAAGTGCAGTAAAATTCTGTTCCAGTAGGTCCTGGTTCAAATCTTCATGCAACTGGATTGACTACTCTACCTACACTATATCCTATACTAATGGTTAGATGGTAATTAATTGGAGTTGAATATTCATTGAAAATAACAAGAATCCTATGATAATTAATCACATATAGATTAATGTAGTTTACAGGAGGCAACTAGTTTTGTTTTCACAAGTCATTGAATAAACAATAACTTTTTAGATTTGTTTTGCAAAGATCTGGTTTTGGCTTCTTAGTCTTTCATCTACATGACATATGCCTATATAAATTACCTTTGATGTAATTTGCTTGGACTTTCCTTTTAGAGTACTGTAGTTATTTAAATAGTGACCAGCAAAGAGCTGTTCTGTGATGTGTGGTAGGGAACTTCTGATGCCATAAGAGCTGTAATGGACATCAATACGGTCATACCAGGATACTTGATCTGTCTCTCTGAGTACACCCCTGATGGCCCAGAAAATTGCTGAGTTCTGCTACTCTGGTCATGGAGGTGAATTGACTTTCAGGGTAGAGCAAAAGAAATTGGTTTGGATTAGTCTTCCTCCAGCTGCAGTGACCAAACTCAGGGCTTTCCAACAAGTAAAGCCCGACAGCACCACTCATGATTTTCGTATTATTCTCACAAAATTAATTTAGTCCATTAGTAACAAATATTTTAAGAATTATTCTGCAGGTTGTTCAAATCTTCATTCTCATGGGAATATTTCCACTATAATTATACTATAATACAGATAGTTATTATATAGTTATGATATAGAATTATAATTCTTAGAAAAGTATTAATCCACCTTGAAAACATTGTAAGAAATACTTTGTTATATTTAAAAGTGTTAGAAGTGTTATATTTAAACTATTATTCATATTGTAAACGGATAGGCTTATTCCTAGGCTTTTGTCATTGCTCTTAATTAAAATGTCTGAAAAACCTCATGCAGATGAAAGGATCAACTATTATAAATATCATACAAAGTATTTTTTTCTAGCTTTTTTTATAGGTAGTAAATTTTTCAACACCATGCTGAAAGGCTGTTGGCAGAGCTTGAGCTTATAATATCCATAAAATCTGCATCGAGTGCCATTACCTCCTTTGAACATGATTCAGCTGCCTAAATGTAGGTGCCCAAATGTGAACATTTCAGATGCATCAGGGTGTGCCACTGATTACAGCTGGCTCTTCATAATGATGTGGATATGATGTAGATGACGAGCCATATCTTGCAGACCAATGTGGATATCTCATGCACTTTAAAGGTCATATATTTTGCTAAGCGTATTTTCCTTTTATCTTGACATAGCCATGTGTATACAATGGTCTATCATACTTGTAGGATGTCCATATGTTTACAATCCATGTATATCTAGAGACAGTTAAATTTAATCTCTTCTTTAAAAAGTTCGAATGTAACACTTTAGGGTCTTCTTTTATATGTGTTTGGTGATTAAAATATTCAGGTGCCTTCATAAAAAAATCAATTTTTTTTAGCTTTATTCTGAAATGTTAAGAATTCTTCCGTGTTCCTATGCAATTTCCTTATAGATATCTCTGAATGAATTTGAAGATCATAGAGGGGCATATCTGCTATAATGTGAGGTAATAATGTACAAGCTTTCATCTCTGTTTTTCTGTGCCATTCAGATTTGACCTATGTAGTTGTTAATTTTCCCTTGACCGGTAGCTGTCATTTCTGTCAGTTAGATATGTTTTCTGATGTACACAAATAGCCATTAGTATGGAGGTCAACAAACTTATCTCCATTTATACGACCTGACTCAGAAATTTAGCAATTGGTCTCCAGAATTTTCAACCTTATGCCTCAGCTCATCCTCCAGTCTGACAAAACCTTCTGGTTACAAATGCGCTCCCACACAATAATTATTGTGTAGTTATCATAGAATAAAGTAAAGAACAGAAAGGCACTTTTAGTTTCTCTAAAACTTCTTTTTGGGTCATCTGTTTATTCCTGCTTTTCATTTCTGTTTGGAGTGGTTTTTGTAGCTGCTGTCCCCCTCTTGTCACATTTAATTTCCAGCAAGTTCTTATTTTGTATGCTGCTATAGAAGACCTCTAGTGCACTTGGTGATCACATAGGTCTTATTGAAGGCATGGCTTCAGGTGGAATACCTGGTTATAGTCGTTGGAAATGCAAGAGAGAACTGTGGTATCGATTGGTGCTTTATCCTCATTATTAGCACAGCTTCTGAAGTATGAATTGTATTATCTCTGCTTGACTGATATATGATACTGTTTGCACTATGAAAATCCAGTTTGCTATCTCCAAAAGTGAAAACATGCTCCTTTTGGGAAACAGGCACAAGAACATGAAAATAAATTAATTGATAGTAGAAAATACTGATTGGACAGCCAGATCTACAGTGTGCACAATTCAAGCATGTGTCTAAGTCTCTGTTATGGTGGAAACTTCACTTTTGTCCCTACAGATTTTCGCTGTTGTGGTACAGCTCTTCAAAAAGAAACAGACCGAGATCCACCAGCTCATTTCATATAGTCTATTGAACAATATTTATATGGTAGTGCATTTTCATCTTTAGCGTTGCATTTGAAGTGTCAGTACCCACTGTAAAGGGGTATGAACTCATTTCCAGCCCTTTCAGTTACCTGTTCCACCAGCTTTATATTCCTGATAGAAAAGTTACAGGTATGCATTAATGTTTTTATCTGATTTAGACAATAGTCTGTTTTTTATTCCCAATTCCTTAGTACGCTTGCAAAGTTATATTAACATTTACAAATTAAGTAATCTCCAAGAACTGTAGAGCAGTGATAAGTGCAAAATTATTTCTCAGACTTCCTCTGTTTATGTTCAAGTCTCCTTCTGGAAGTATTTTATTTTGTTTAAGATCGTTTTCCACTCTATAATTTAATAATACTTCTTAATTTATTGCTCTTTTTTTCTTTTTTTAGTTCTACTGTCCTTCATAACACACTCAAGAACTTATCTGAGCTGAAACTGAGGCAAACTATTAGTTTAACTTCTGAAACCTGTCTAAATTACCCTTAATTTTAACATATTCTTACTTCAATGTTCTATACCTTCTCTATAAATGATCCTTTTTTTTCTTTAATCTCCTTATAAAACTGTGTTAACTTGACTTTTAGCTATTCCCTGTGCTTTCTGATGACAAAAATGTAGTGTTTCTTTGTTGAACAATCCTTTATGTCAATCTTTATAGTCATTGTACTTGAATTTAATATCCTCTTTGAAGTGATTATTGAGCTAATTAGGTCTGAAAACCCTCCACAGAAGTTTTTCCCCTTGGCTGGGGTATAAATTTTAGGTTGTATTTGTATTTTTGTCAGTGCAGATCTCTTTACCAACCAGTACTCTTAATTTCTCATAATCTATCCTTTTAAAATTGAGAACCTTAGGGCACATTCATACATTCATTTTTTAAATAGATGTAGCAATTTAAGTTGTCATTACCCTATGGCTATTCATTAATACCCTTCAGTTGTTTGAAATGGTTGGAGCCTTAGCTATGGGGACTGATAACTGATGACATGAGCATTCATAGTCCATTTCAGAGCAAAGTGGAACAGGTTTGCTTAAGCTGTCCTTAGCAACGCTTTACATGGGTCTGTTTTACTTTACTGAAATGCACTTCCATGATGAATTACTGTCTCTCAGCTAAAGGGATGATAGCATTTGCTAAAGAGCGGTAATAGCACACAGGGACAATGTCATGGAGCCAGAGAAACTTTCAGAAGCCTTGGGACTAACTTTAAAGGTGGCATGATAGGCCACACAAGATCAAATATGTAGTCCCAAAAGCATTCAAAAAAGGCTATTTTTACAACAGTGTGTGGCTGTCTGTCTGGTTTTAGACACACTTACCCTTATCATTACATGACAATGAAATTATATGAGTTTGAGAAATTATAATTACAGTGATAATCCATGGACCAGGTCTTCTTCAGCTGCCTGCTCACTGTAATACCAAAGAAATCTCTGTATAGTCTGCTTAGTTTATGTTAGATAGAAATGACCACCTGCAATGTCAACATTTGTCAGAGTTTTCTTCTGCATGGAAATATTCCTAATCATCATCTTTTCAAAGTAATTTTGCCAGAATATTTTTTTTTCTCTTAGGTTTCCAGGAAATAAAAATTATTTCTTTCTTTGTGGAAGCCAAGTTTTACATAGGAAGTCAAGGTCATGGAGGAAAATGTTGTCAGATCAGTTCAGCATACATAGGACTTTCTGGGAAAACCTTTTATGTTCAGAAACACTTAAAATCGGAATTGAAAACTGAGGCTGCTTAACATTAAAATGTTAGAATCTACAGAAGAATTAGCTTTAGAGAAGTAAAATATCAACCTCTTTAATAAATTAAAGACACAAAGATGTATCTGCTGTAGTCATGTCTATTTTGCTATACACTGGGGTTTTTTGTTGGTGGTGGTGTTTGGGTTTTTTTTTTGTTTTGTTTTGTTCCAAAGCTGAAAAGGCAGGAAGAATCTGTTATATGTACCATAGTACATATAACAGATTGTCATGGAATACTGTTCTTCACAACAATAAGGAAAAGGATGAGCAGGCAGGGAAATTTGGAGCCGTTACCAAGGATGTAATGAAAATGAACTGCATTGCAATTTGTTTTGGACAAATTATGTACCTATTCGTGTTGTAGAATGACTTCAGATTTTCAAAAGTCTCTATGCAAGCATTCTTATGTTTCCATAATATTTAAATATAGGTATTTTTCTCTGATAATTCCATAAATGCATACTGAAGTGCTCAAAAACTACAGTTCCTTACATTAAAGTGAGTGGAAGAAGACATTTTACAATGGACAAAAATATTTTCTAGGTTCTCTCTTCTTTTATTGGCATCTATCAGTTTTCTGTTCTCTTATGGGAAAGCAGAAACAATAGCCCCATGTAACCTATTGAAATTCCTGGAACAGATGGAGGCACCATTATGTGAACAACTAAGCAGCCAAAATTTGTTTGCATAATCTGTTCAGTATATGCCCATGGATGGTTAATATCTATTTATAATCACTCATGAATCTTTCCCAACTTGTGTATACATAGTTGGAGTGGATTCATGAATGATTTATGAACAAAGAAGTGTACTGCACTTGTCAGATGAATTATCTACAGTAGATAATTTGACCTACTCATTAAAGGTCTTATATTTTGAATTTAAATGTTATTTGGGTCTGCATATGTGATGGATATTTTTATAAATGCATAGAAAAAAGAGGTTTATTAGTGTTTTTCTTTTTCTTGAAGCCATATTGTTTCACATTATGCTACATATGTCAAAATGTTTTTCAAAACAATAAACTGAATTTGAATGACAATTGCTCTGTGGAAATTCTAAGCAAATCAGAGAATGTTTTGGGGTTTTTTCTGTTATAGATCCTT
>VXBZ01011937.1:25666-50315 GCA_013399135.1 Heliornis fulica
AAAAAAAAAAGAATGAAAAATTGCCAAATTTACCACCCAGAAAGAGAAGAGTAAAAAAAGAATTCTTAGATAATTGAAGCTAGTCCCCTGCTATATCCAACAGCATTGTGTATTTATCAAACATTATTTCTTCTCTGCAGCAGTCTTGATAAATACTTCTGGAGTGTATGTATCAATGTTTGATATGAAGCTGGTTCTATTTTAGCTTAGGATGGAGAAACAGAGCCAAAAATATGCAAAAAAGATACAATTGGTTTGATTTTTCTCATATTTCCAGTTTTATTAACAGCTGAACAATGCTTTATGTTGTATAAAATATAAAAAGTCCTTTCATTGAATTATAAATATTCCTTTAAAAATAAATTTATGTCTTTAAATTAGAAGTGGTTTTTTTAAATACATTCCTGAAATGATTCTCCCTTTTCTTCACAAAATTTATCATAATTGCATACAAAAGTGATTAGTAATAAATGATTATTGAACATAAAGTCTCCGTAGTTCCATCCATGTAACATCATTCTAAGGGCAAAGACATGCATCTTATATTACAGAATTCGTTATTTTTATACAGGCTCAGAACATGGTCATTAGAGGCAATATTAAGAGACTTTTCATCAGAGTAGATTTTAGGAAGGAATTGCTTGAATACTAAATCTGTACTGGTGAGTTCATAATTTCCAAATTTGCATTACAAAGGAAAGTGAATAATCATGGTGACCCTGTTAGTCAAGGCATTGTGGAAATGAAAGTGGGAAGTATTTTTACACTCAAAATCAATGGTTGTGAAGCTTTTGGTTAAGTGCTACCCATTCAGAGCAGAGTGAAAGAGTTAATTTAATTTCTTTTGCAGTTTGTACTCCTGCTTATACATTCCAACTTAATGTTGACATTACCTGAGAGCAGGTCTTTGCTAAGTAAGAGTTCATCTAAGAGTCATCTGTATCCTACCTGTCTGTTTCCTTAAGAACTGCTTCCCGGACAGTTTGCTTCTCTCTAAGGAATCACCATGAACTTCTAATGAATTAAATCTTAGTTAATGTTGTTTTTTAAGCTGTCAGCATGTTTTGGATTTGCAATTCTAGTCTTTCAGCCTTTTCCTTTTGAACACAGAATGTAAGTGTATTTACACAGACTATATTGCATGTAAATATATTTACATTCTATGTCAATATGTTCTCATGTGTAATAAGATCTTCTTTGTCTTATATTCAGTCCATCTGAGAAATGAAAGTAGGTGCAGGCCCAAATCAAGCCTCCACAGAGTACCAGTAAATAAGTCTATGAGTTTTTTCAGTGAAACTTCAATGATTACTCACTGAACATGCAAAAACTGACCCTGTGCTTGAGTTAAGATTGTCATTATGCTTCTGTTGCTTTTTTTTTCTGTTGATTACAAATTTGTTTTTGAGAATGTAACAGGAAATAACTTTAGAAACCATACTGCAATTAATTAATAAAAATTGCTATTAGGTCACAGGACCACAGTGAGGCTGAGGAGTAGAGATCTCCTAGTCCCACCTTGCTCAGAGCAGGCTCAGCAATGACAGGTTGCACAGGGACACGTCTGGAGGGGTTTGGATGTGGTCAGAGACAGATTCCTCAACTCCTCTGGTCCATCTGTGCCAGTGTTTGACCATCTTTACACATTAAGGGGAAAAAAATTAATAAAAAAAAGTGTATGTACTTCAGTAGAATTTTGTTTATTTAAATTTGTGCCAATTGCCTCCTGTCTCACCAGTAGGGATCATAGAGCAGGTTTTACTCTTATCAGGATTTTATATACGCATCTAAGATCCTTCTGAGACTGATCTCGGCTAAACACTTTCATTTCTCTCAAAACCTTGTGTAAGAAAACTAAATTAATTTGGTTTTGTTTATTGTTTTTGTTTTTGTTTTTGTTTTTAAAAAACCAAACCAACAACCCAATAGTTAAATCTATTTCTGCTGTAACTCATCACAATGTTTGTTTCATTTGCCTACTAATAGCTTATTTACTCCTGGATGTTTTCAGGTATTCCAATTAAGGCAATTATCTAACTTCTCTCTCTACTTAAATATAGGCAGGGCAAATAAGCTTTTTCCTAGAGTTCTCACTCATTCCCTAGGAAATCTCAGTGACTCTTTGGCAATTCTATCAGTTTAATAGACCAATTTTGGTCTTTTAAGGTTAAATTTATCTTCTTAAAGTTATTTCAATGTATCTGAGTGTTTTAAATATTCTCTTACCTGACTCTTTCTGCCTATTGGTTGAGATCTTCTCCTTTTTTGATTTACCTACAGTGACTAGTGGGAATAATGGGACTAACAATAAATATGCATTTTAAATTACTTCTGAGTTCTATTATTTCTGAATATGAGGTCAGAAGAGCTGTGTTCTGCCAAAGCTGAATAATTAATGAAAATGGCAAGCATTAGAAGTAACAATTACTGCTAGTGATAGTACTCTCTGATGTATTTTTTTCTACTTCTCCTTAGAAAAGAAAGGATGAGAGCACTTGGGCAGTACAGAAATGTGCAAAGCACTAATTGAGACCAATTCATATCTGGATGCTTCACTGCTGGGATGATTTAGCATAGTTAGGCTTAGTTGCACTCTTTTGTTCTTGTCTGTAATGAATTTTAAAGGGGCCTAACTAAGCCAAAGGGGAAATTGGAAAAAAAGTTTTCAAACCAGAAAAGTGTAAAACACATGAAAAGGAATCCAAATGGATGATAAATCAATTTCAAGTTCTCTGTGAGAAGTTGTTTGTAAAAATAGGCTACAAGCACCTCTCCAAAAGAAGAATTTACTGAGAATGGAAACTGCCATTAATTGTTCATGCTAGAAGATCAGAAAGGTGGTCACAAAGGATCAAAAGAGGAGCCTTCCTGAATGACAGATGTAGAAAGGAAAGATTCTGTGTGTCATCGCAGGGCTTTGCACCAGCAGCACAGAAAGGAACAATACTAAAATCTTATTTTAACAATTGGTAAATAGTAAAGTGTAAATATACAATAAGAATGTAGTTAATAAGTTTCAGAAGTGATCACTGTTTCTTATAAACTGAGTCTTTGTTTAACAAAGGTTCTGTATGTAAGAAAGCTGAATGAGTTATCTTAGCACAAGCTGGTGAAATAAGATTTAGAAATCATGACTTAATTTCCGAATTGCATTACTTTAAAGCATAGTGCAAATTGTAACAGTATTTGGACATATTCCAGGTTTGTAATGTCAATCTTCTAAGGACTTTTCTATATTTTGTGCCTGATGAAGATACAAATTCTTCCCATCCAGCGGAGTGAGAAAAAAGTAATTAAGGACAACCTCTCCTTATTCATTGTAAGAATAAAATCTAGACCTCTCTTCACAGAATAGAATACTTTGGATTTGTTGAGTGTTATTTCTCAGATGCCTCATTGTATAGCTCCTCTCAGAAATCCAATGAACAATATGTCTAACAACCAGCAAACTCTTTATCCTTTTACCTTTTCCTACTCAACAGAAATGAGAGTGTGGATTTACTACGCATTTAAATCCACTTTTTATTTAGAATGCAGCATGATGAGATTTTTGGTTGCCCTTACTTTCCAAAGCAGACTCTTTTTGTAGTCTGGAAAAGTCCTTATCCCCATCTGCCATTCCTTCTTGCACCAGACCATGATCTCCTTCTATGATCAGGTGCCTTGAAGTACAAACTACATTATCCGGGGACTTACTCATTCCAAAAATGTTGGAGTACATCAGATAGGTATGCCACAAAAGATCAAATAGGAATAAAAAATTTGGTAATCTGCAAAGTGAAAATCCTCATGCAGTATTTGCTTTCTTCTAAAAGTTTTACTTTTCTTAAAAAAATTCTGGGTTTTATTGCAAGATGAATTTTGATAAAAGTGAAATTTTCCTCTGTTCTGTTGAATGTCATTTGTTTTATGTGACAAGTCTAACCATTCCTATCCCATCCTAAATGTCACCTGTGTACTGTATTGCATTTTCTTAAATATTATGTATGTTTTTGTCATTGGGATCTCAGAGTTTTTCCATCAGTTGTGTGCTGTGTAATAATTTTAACCCTTGAAAATTACAAGTTTGCTTTCTCAGATTATAATTTACCAGTATGGATGGATATGAAGATGAAATGCAATCTTACATCTGAGCAGTTCAGACTCTGCAGATGTGAAATGAAGTCTCAGCTATACCTTTTGCACCCATTTAGGTAATTGAAGCAAGCCACCATGACATCACAGTAGAACAGGAGTACTGATATGTACAAGCTGAAAGTCAAACGGACACAGAAATAACAGATTGTAATAAGCAATTCATTTAAAACAAAATTAGTATTTTTAATCATTTTTCTTTTTTAGAGAAATGCTCATATGATAAATTATATAAAGTAATTAGTCTGAAAAAGGTTCAAAACAGCTACTTGTCATGGTCTTAAATTTCTAAATTTTGAAAATCATTGAAGTATGCTGCATATTTTCTTTGAGTCTTAGTTCTAACTGTTAGATCACCTTTATCAGTCACTCATCAGAGTGGTTTTAATCCATAGAATGAGGTACTGAAGAGAGTAAGATAGGGTAGGTCAGGATAAAGATATTGGATCATAAAGCCAAATCTCCTAGGAAATGATTTCTCACCTTTGTATTCAAAGGCTCATGAAGAAATAAAATGTAAGCACAAACTATATTTCCAATGTTGAAATGGTTTAACTTGTTATACTTCTAAATTGCCTTCAAGGACATTGAAGTTAGAAATGGGGATCACTGTTAGTGAAGTTTTGGTTTAGTAGTTTTACAGCTCACCTGAGCAAAGAATAAACTGGAAGGAATTGCAGAATACTAAAGTATGAATATTATTGTCAAAACCCTACTATTTTTATTTTTGCAACTTATATGTCTTTGTCATTTTTTTTACTACTGTCATCTCTAGGCAATTTCAAATTGATCCCACAAAGCTGTGGATTTTTTGCAACTTAAAGCAATAAAATGTATAGAACTCCTAGGAAGAGAATGATATTATTCTCTTCTTTTAATAGGCCACCTGTGTTAATTTAGAACTTGAGTGGCAGAGGTTTCTGTATGACATTCAGTGCTGAAATTCAAGGCAACAGATTTGATCAAATATTTGTTTAAGGCTTTTATGCTTCCAGCACTGGCTGTTATTTTGTACTATGGCTAGTTTAAGAGCATTTAGATCTTGCACCTGTGGGAGTCAATGATCCAGAAATTTTAGTGTGCCATGAGAATCTGGTCCTAGAAGTATTGATTCAGGTAGTTTTGTGTGTGTATTTTTGAATGGCTTGGTTAGTCTGAAGAGGTTTCCTCCACTGGATTTGCCAGTATTCCTTGTTTTGATAAAGTTACTAGCTGAGATGCTTGAAAGAAATATGGAAATAAGAAAAAAAAAATTAAAAATATAAGGCAGTGGTGATAAGGTTTCCGAGCAAGAAAATGAGAAATTTAATTAGACTTTATTAATCCAACTTAAAATCCAGGGTCTAGAATATATGCTGGAACTGAGTACACATCTTATCTGTAAATGTAAAATGTAAATATGTAAATATGTAATGTAAAAATGCCCTTTGAAGTGAGACATGAAGTTGTTTCAAGACAGAAAACTTGCCACAACTTTTTATCATGAACCCAGAGCTTAGTAAAGTACATGGTGACAATAAGAATGCTTCTCTGAAAGCTGGTCCCAATGCAATCTCAAAACAGATCTTGAGGAAGCTTAGAATTTCAGCTGTTTGGTTTCTCAGTAGTGAAAATTGTTGGTGACTTTTCGAGAACATCACTGAAAGCAGTGGAAGCCTGTGGTTGAAACTGGGGTTTCACAAAGTGGAAGCTCTTAACTGACAGTAACAGTGCCATGGAGAGGTAGGCTGCAGAGGGGAATTCTGAGTCAGAAAAGATTAATTGTGTCCAAGGTGTGGTTACTGAGGATCATTGAAACCGAGTGTTATGGCTTAACCTAGTGACTTAGAAGTCATTAAAAATAAACTTTGAAGAAGTGTACACCAAAAGGTGGAAAAACTCATGTCTCAGTTCTCCCTTGTTCACATTAAGATTGTTATTTAGTTGTCATTTTGGTGAAGAATAGGGTAGACTTATGAATTAGAAGACCTGAAACTGTGAAAATATAGACAACTCCAAGATACATTTAGGACCATCATTACTGGATTTTTCAAAGATAAAATGAGGAACAGAATTCTACAGGAAGTTACTGTATTCATCCTAAACCAAAACTTAAAATTAAGGCTTTGTAAACTAGAATCTATAAAACCAACAAATTTCAGATAGGACAAAAAATGAGTTCAGAATAGTATTAGCATTATATTGAAGTGAAAATTTAGCAGTGTTACTAAACCAGGTTTAAGAGTGAATAAACTGGAAGCTGTGGTTGCACAATAAGGTAATAGAAAAAGAGATAACAAAACAAAAAAAAAAAAAGAAATTTGGTATTGGGCATCTGAGTAACAAAGTGATAAAATTCCATGGACTGACAGTGAATGGTCAATGGTGAAGAAAACCGAGAAAAGACATCTTTTGATTTCTCTCTGAAAAGAAGAAGGTATTTAATTGTGTCCAGAGTCTTGTGAAAATTCAGAGTTAGGGTTCAGTTAGGTTTTAAGTTGATTAAATTAGAAAATTAAGGTATAAGAGCAAGAAGGTCTTAAAAAAATTACCCTAGAGAAAATAGGATTCTAGTCATTAGGGTTCTTAGTGACTAAAAAAGGAAAATTGGATAAGGTATTACTGATTCTGAGTGAAGCTCAATTATAGTGGGAGACCGCAAGTCTCCAACTAAGAGGAGAATTTAGATTATTGGCTCTCTAAGATGAAATAGAATTCCTGGAGCAACAAAACCATACCCACAGAAGGCTGACACAGGAAAAAAAGTTAGGACGAGATTAGGAGTGGCATTCTAAGTATATTCAAGAAGTGCAAAATTTGTCCTGGGGTTTCTCAGGAATAAAATGAAAAAATTACATTCTGAGCACCAGTGTGTGAGGAACCAAGGATAAAGTCTATGATTATCACACACCAAATAAATGAGTTAAGGGAGACCTTGCTATTAAATGTAATGTGCTGTGAAGGAGAAGTATGGAGTGGATGAGGTAGGAGCTGTTTTCTCCCTTGTATGATGTATGCCTTGACTTTAGCAAATGTTTTTACCCAGTCTCCTACTGAATCCTTGTAATCAAGATGGCATGTTACTAGCTAGATTGTTAACGCACCATCTAAGTTAAAAAACAGAGGGAATAATCAGGATTTAAGTGGTTTGTGAGTTGTACTCTATGTGGAGGCTGGTTAAAAACAGGACTCTTCAGGTGTCTATCCTGGAACTTACTCTGCTCACAGTGCTTCATGGCTGCAGGGAAAGAGGCAGTGGACAGAAGTTGTAACACAACAGGCTCAGACTGATGGTAAGGAAAAAACATTCACAATGAGGGTAATTAAGAGGTTGAATGGGCAGCCCAGAAAGGCTGTGAAATCTCCATCCGTGGAAGTTTCCAGACACATCTGGATTAAGCTCTGAGCAACCTGATCCGAATGCACTCTTGACCCTGCTTTAGGTAGGAGACTGAATAGAGACCTCTCATGGTCTATTGTAGCCAGCATGACCCAGTGGTTCTATGTGTTTCACAAGGCGTCAGTGAGTGCAGTTTAAGACTTTTCTTATGTTTTAGTAAATGAGAAACTACTGAAAGACACAAATGCAGAATTTTATGTAGATTACAAATTAGGTTTAAGATGGTAGTGATTAGATTTCTGTCTTATGATTCATATGATTGAACTTTGTGTGATACAAGTTTAAAGATTGGTAAATGACAGTAAGGGTGTCAATGGTCATTAGGTTTCTCAGTGAAAAAATTAAGTCAAGCCTCTGCCTTGTGATAGATTTTGGGGATGTGCATTTAACAGTGTGACAGTAACAGCTCAGTTAAAATGCTTACCACAAAATATATTTATAACAGGAACCATTTGATTTCTCAGTGTGAAAATTAGGACTGATATTCCACATAATACCAATGACCCTGATTTAATCAGGGGCTTATTATTAGGGTTTAATAAACTCTTCAGAGCATTTGTAAAAACGACAGTTTTAACCAAAGGCCCAAAGGGAACATAGCTAATAGTATTTATTATTGAAGCAGTTAATGTTATTCCCTGTTACTACAGTCCATTGTAAAAAGTCAGGGTTCATACTTACCATAGTAGATATGACTGACACTGAGAGTATCAATTCAGTTCAGCTGTCTAAACAAAGGTGTCTATCTTCATTTGCAATATATTATAACCTGCTTCTTGGCCTCCACCTGTCTTTCCAGAAGAGCACAGATTTTCTCTCAAATCTGGTTTGTGAGTTACATCTGTCAGTCAACAGTAGTTGTGATCATAGTGTTAGAGCTGGCTTTTCATTTAAGGATTAATAAAAACAGCATATGGAATGAGAGTAACTGTGCTACTGGCCTCATTACCAAAGGTGTTAAACTGTTAGCTATTATGGCTCTGCTGAAGATTGAAACTTGACTTTCTCTAGGGTTTTGCTGCACATTGACAAATCTAGTGCTAAGATTTCCTAAGTTTGGAGATAATGCATTGTGAGCATTCCACTAACAATTAAATCCCAAAGTGGGTTAAGAACAGCAGTGATGCATAGTCAAATTTGGCTGTTGTACAACCCAGAAGCATATTCAGGATAAGGACAATCTGTGTTATGATATATATAAAACTATCACATTGAGTATTTTTTGATTCTGCTGCTATAGTAACTTGATAAATCATGATGTTTTATTTCCTTGTGGATATTTCTAGTCATGTTCTGGTAACACTGTTCAGAGGTGTAGGACAACTAGAGGGCTTTTTTTCACTGCATGTTTGCCTGTATTTCCATTCTTCTGTCACCATTCCTTTTCCTGCTGGTAGCTGAATCACATGAGTCTATGAGCAGAGAAGGAGGATGTTGTGGTTTAACCTAACAGGCAGCTAAACACCACATAGCCATTCACTCACGCCCCACCTCAGTGGGATGGGAGAGAGAATCAGGAAAAAATAAAATGAAATTAATGGGTTGAGATAAAAGAGTTTAATAGGACAGGAAAAGAAGGGGAAATAATCATCATTATGATCATCATTGAATCATAGAATCTTTCAAGTTGGAAAAGAACCTTAAGATCATCAAGTCCAACTGTTAACCTAGTGTTACCAAGTCCATCACTAAACCCTAAGCACCACATCTATGCATCTTTTAAATACCTCCAGGTGACTCAAGAATTTCCCTGGGCAGTCTGTTCCAATGTTTTATAACCCTTCCAGTACCTCAAGGGGGCCTACAAGAAAGATGGGGAGAGGCTGTTCAGTAGGGCCTGTTGTGACAGGACAAGGGGTGATGGTTTCAAAATAGAGGGAGGGAGATTTAGATTAGATATTAGGAAAAAGTTCTTTACTGTAAGAGTGGTGGAGCACTGGAACATGTTGCCCAGGGAGGTGGTGGATGTCCCATCCCTGGAGACATTCAAGGCCAGGTTGGATGAGGCCCTGAGCAACCTGATGTAGTTGGGGGTGTCCATGCTTCTTGCAGGGGGGTTGGACTAGATGACCTTTGGGAGTCCCTTCCAACTCTGATCATTCTATGATTCTATGATTCTAAGAATATTTCCTAATATCCAATTTAAATCTCCCCAGCATAACTTGAGGTCATTTCCTCTTTTCTAAATGATAATATATTACACAAAATAAGGGATGCACAGTGCTGTTGCTCACCACCCACTGACCAAAGCCCAGCCAGTTCCTGAGCTGCAGCCCCCTGTCCAGGGTATCCCTTTGGCCAATTTGGGTTTGCTGTCTTAGTTGTGTCCCCTCCCAGCTTCTTGTGCATCTCTCAGTCTCCTCCTCACTGTCAAGGCAGTATGAAAATTTTAGAAGTCCTTGACTGTAAACACTGCTTAGCAACAACTGAAACATCAGTATGTTATGAAGATTATTCTCATGCTAAATTCAAAACAAAAAACTATAACAACTACTAGAAAAAATGAACTCTATCTCAATTGAAATCAGGATAAACCATACCTTATTCTATACCTTCTGTTATGTCCAGGTCCTACACATCCCAATCAGTTACCACCCACTTTCATATCTTTTGATATGTAAGCACAGATACCACTCTCATGGTGTATCTGTCATCCCTATTAGAAGTCCACTGAGTTTATTTGGTTTATTTAGTTCATCACTTTGGGGTCCATCTGCCATAGTAATAATTCAGAACAGGAGAGATGGTGTACAGTGCTGAGTGGTTGTAAGCTGAAGCTAGTTCCATTTCTATCACTTTTGCTTCAAATATTTCTTTTTGTTCATAAGGGAGTCTGATACCAGAGTTGGTTCTCTGGCTCATCTGCAGTTCCTGTCACAGAGGATTGGAGTCACTGCAGTGCCTACTGCTTTATTGACAGATCCAGAGACCTTCTCTTCCACTTGATGGTACTGATTAGTGTTGAACAGCACTCATTAGGCATGGGCGGGGCCAGTGTGTTGCATTGATTTGTGTGTCTATGGAACTGCCTGGCCAACAGCATATTTTTTCAAGAAATTTTACTAGTTTGTTGGTATTCTGCACTTGTTTAGGGTGGCCACTCTTCTAGGTGCTTGTCTATGCTATCCCACACACCCATAACTATCCAGCTTTGGGGCAGATCTCTGGGTGGTATTCTTAAATAGTTTAAAGTAAACAAGTCCTGAAGCACATTCTGGAGACATAGCAGTAAGAGCATGCTGCTTTGAACATCCCAAGGATATTAAAAATTCTCAAAAGCTTTGTAATTAACCTGGAGGAGAAGGGGAGGGTAAGGGTAGGGGAATGTGTTCACACTTGTATCCTCCATAGTTTTGTTTCCCAAGGATAAAAGGCAAAGAATGTAATTGTTAATAGTTTCCAAGAGATGGCTCTTGAAATGCAGATATGCTGCAATGTTGAGTACAAATACCAGATTAGTCTCATGGCCAGTGGTTTTATCATATCATATCATAAGACAGTGCTACACATTACAACAAATGCGTAGGCCTTAATCCTGGCCCCAGAGCTGATAAACAACACTGCAGGGAATATATATGGCAAGTAATTTGTTGCTTAACACAGCTCTGAGAATAAACACAGTAACTCTGAGAGTAAATAAATCAACACTATGACAAATGACTGTTAAACTAGTAAATGCTTGTAACCAATTTGCTTTAACATGTTCTGGTCAGATCTGTCATTTTTCTCAACCCTTCATGTCTCACATTGGGCACCAAAATGACTCCTGTGGTTTAACCCAACATTATGGTTTACCTCCAGACAGCAGCTAAACACCACACAGCCATTCACTCACTCCCACTTCCAGAGGGGTAGGGGAGAGATTTAGAAAAAAAAATATATTAAAGAAATATGTGTTGAGGAAAAACAGTGTAATGGGCCAGAAAAGGAAAATAATAATAGTAATTCATATAAATATTCCCAGAATATTAGGAGTTGGAAGAGACCTCAAAAGATCATCCAGTCCAACCCACCTGCCCAAGCGAGATCATCTAGAGTAGATCACACAGGAACATGTCCAGATTGGTCTTGAATGTCTCCGGAGAATGAGACTCAACAACCTCTCTGGGCAGCCTGTTCCAGTGCCCTGTCACCCTCACAGTGAAAAAGTTCCTCCTTATATTAAGATGGAACTTTCTATATTCCAGTTTGGATCCATTTCCCCTTGTTCTATCACTGGCCATCACTGAGAAGATGGCCATCACTGGGTCCATCCTTTTGACACTCACCCTTTACATATTTATAAACATTAATGAACTCTCCCCTCAGTCTCCTCTTCTCCAAGCTAAAGAGACCCAGCTCCCTCATCCTGTCCTCATAAAGATGTTCCACTCCCTTCATCATCTTGGTGGCCCTGTGCTGAACTCTCTCAAGGAGTTTTATGTCCTTCTGGAACTGAGGGGTCCAGAACTAGACACAATCAACAACAATAATAGAACATACAAAATGTCCTATGTACAATGTTGTTTCTCACCACCTGCCAACTGATGCTGAGCAAATTTCCAAGCAGAGCTCTAATGCTAGAGCTTTTAAGAAGTTTAAGACTCAGATTAACAGGGGACAATGAGCTAGAAATACTGCCAACAGGGAAAGGACAGATGAATATGATTAAAGTTAACTTGACTAGTCTTTTGCTGTTACAGTCAAGACCTGACTGATATTTTTTGAGCTCTTGTTGAGGTAGGGGATAAGCAGTAGTCAGTAAACTAGATTAATTGCCTTATCCACATTCTGCTAAATTAGAATTAGGGCTATATTCATGATTGGTCTCCTAAATAAACTCAGGAACTGTCTAGTATCATTGAGCTTAAAGTGATGACAGAAATCGCGTGAGTAAAATCCAGTGTGCTATCCTTACTAACTGATCTGGTAGAGGAAGAGGAGACTGTGCAGTGGTCCGAAGTCAAAACTCAAGGGACAGAGGTAGGTTTATTGATGTGTACCCAAATGTCAGTCAAACTAGGCAGGGTTACTTTTTGCATGCTATATGATTAAGATTTTTTTATATGTCAGTAAATATCACTGGAGTAGACAGGTGACAGTTCTTTGACCTGTGTTGACTAACAGACAGTTGTGATCTGTCACTGCTTTCACCAGGTAGTCATTACCTCAGCACAGAAGCTCTGTGTGTGTGTGTGCACTGTATGTAAGACAGTACACGTGCTCAGTTTATGCCCATTCAAATGTTACAGGAGTGGAAGTTCATTCTGAATTGTAAAACTTCAAGACCTGAGGCTTTGCTTTGGGGAAGATGCAGAATGAGACAAAGAAAAAGTAAATGTTATACCCCATTTATTTTCATTAGAGTAAGATCAGGGAAAGTAGAAACAGATGAAAAGCTGCTCACAGAGATTGATGAGATGTTATTCCAATAGTAAAAATGCTCTACATACACTAAGCATGTAGTAAGCAACTGCTTTTTTAGAAGGCAATGGAAATTTTTTCTCATTAAAAAAGGAGGAAATGTTCCAGAATTTTTGGATTGTAGCCCAGTAAAAGCAATAGCTTGAACTGACTGCCATGACTTCAGGAAGCTTGGCTAAACATTCGTTAGATATAGAAAGATGGCCTGCGTAATTGTCTTCTCTCTAACTTAGAACATCAGTGCTCTGCATTGTGGGTGCATGACAACTGTGCTGTCATGAGGACATGCTGGATGGCTGACTCAGGAAGGACAGGCTTCCTCTGCACACACTGAGTGAGACCAGCACACCCAGGATGTGTCAGACACACCTTACCGTGAAGGTTACGTGCACTCGTGCGCTGCATCTCTGTATGGACAGGTGCAGCACATCCAGGCTGATCACATCCACTGGACATGTTCTGCACTGCACTTTCACTCATGTTCTCATCTGGGATTTCCTCAATGGAAATCTCAGACACCTTTACAGGACAGGCTCATCTGTGAGAAAGAGGGAAAAAACCACCCTCAAGAGGTGCTCCAGCACATCTTATGAAAGAAGGAGTTAATTGCTATGGGGGTTAGGGCAGCAGAGAAATTATGAGTTCACTAACAACACCCTAGCCTCTGCTCTGGCATCACCATCCTGAGAAAAAAATGAAGTGTTCTGAGAAACACATGAATAACTGTCTTGGGAAAGGGGCACAACATTACTGGTTTAGGGGCATAAAATACAGAAATCTGAAATATTTGTTGAACCTAAATAATATTCTAAGGTTTCCTGATCCTCTGTATTAGATTGATGTCCACACTGCCTGATTCATGTTGAACTTTAAACAGTAAACTTTAAACAGTTAGATGACAACCTTCTGGAGGTAGTTGTAAGTTGTTTTATTATCTAACCCTTCACTGAAGGCTTCAATAAAAAAATGTAACATGCTACTGTTTGTGTTTGGACTATGAAGTATATATCCTTCTGATGCAATATACAGGGTGATTTTAGTCACCATTTTAAAATATTTACATTAGTCTCTCCTAGTGTGATCTTTAAGTCTGATGACAGCATCTTTTAAAGTATCATATGTTTCATAAAGTGTGAGATATCACTTCTGTGAGATTGTTAAGGCTTACCCCTACTGAGAACTTTTTTTTTTAAACTTTCACTGTAATTAAAAGCACTCAAATTGTGTACATTCAGTTATATTTTAACTATATTTACACTCCTCCAGCTACCTCACATAGTGCAATGAAAGAACGTTAACTGCCTCTCCGAGTGTTTTATTATGGACCTGATAATGTAGCTGGATTCTGCCAGCCATTGTACAAATGTAAGGTGCATATTCAATACACATCAATGTGGATGTTGACAGAGCTTGGCTGAAAGATTTATGTAGGATGATTTAGAATCTTCTAATTAAAATAATATGAAGAACAGACATTCTCTAACTACTGCCATCTTAAGCTCATCGTAATATATGTTTATAATGCATTAGCTGGTGGTGACTCTTCAGCAGGCTTTATTTTATTGAAATTAGTTGCAAACCCTCCTTAAATTCTCTGGATTTTATACCTATCTTTTTTAGCTAATTTGGCCCTACTGTATACTTAAGGTAACATAAACTAGCCTCAGGGATGAAAATCAGTTTTCCTCAGTAATTATATAATATTTTGTACAAATGACTGGAAAATTAAGTCTTCATTTTCTGAACCTCCATCCTAAACAAACAGAGGCTCTTGTTTGTGACATACTGGTTCAGTTTAACCTTAATTATTTTGCATGAGAACAGACCATGAGCATTCAGAATGTATGTTGCTGTGATTCAGATGAAAAGAGGTAAGACCCAGCTAAAGAATAAAATAAAATTTAAATCATTATAGCTTTTTATGAAATCATCATATGATGATCTAAATGTTGAGTTTTAATTTGTAGCTCATCTCTTCATGAAAACCCCAAAGGCTTTTACAAGCATAAAGAACTTACAAGCACAATGTGTGTGTACTATGCATAGCACAGCATGGAGAGCTCTTTAGTATTCTATGAAATACAGCAGCTGTTTTGTGGTGCAGTATTTCTTAAAAAAGTATTTTTCCAAGAAGCTGTTTGTAATACAAGCCATAATATATGTGTCCTATAAAATGTAGGAACACTGCTAGAGACCCATATATTGATACCTTAGGCATTAATAAAGTATTTACATATATCTAAGTATATATAGTCATAGGAGTGTAGCCAGCTTCACCTCTTCAGGAGTGGCAGGACTTTTTCAGATGTTTCAGCACATTTAAAGAGATGTCTGGGAGAAAAAATACCTGGGTTCTTCGTGAACCTCATCTGAGAAAAATACTTTACAAAACTCTTTTCCTGATAAAGACTGTGGGTGATGCTAAGCAAGTGACACTGCTATTCCTGCTCTCAGAGTGGTGACACAGTAAAGAGGGATGAGAGAGAGCAGAATTTGGGAAATGTTAAACATGTGATACAAACCAAGTCGTGAATCATGGCATGTTTTTTGCACCCTTGGGTAAATCCTGAAGCAGGACTGCATAGGGCATCTGAAATACTTCTCACTTCTGTGAGAATGTGTGCTCAGCTCACCATTAATGAGTAAACAACTGGTTATTTTTATTTTCTCTGTTTTAACATAGAGCCAATCTGTCCCTGGGAATCAGAGTCTCAAAGTGAGCTAAACTCCCTCCAGGTATGTGCATCACTGAGGAGGCCTGAGGAAAGAGGAGAGGGTGAGCTGCTCAAACTCTGCAATTCCTTATCTGACTCCAGAGCCACACTTCTGACTTCAGTGCATCACTGGCAAGCAGAAGCTCTGCTTTGCCTCTGGAAAGCCAATGTGTGGAAGGATGGTGCTGATGGGATCCAGCTTCAGATTTGGCTGTACAGCAATACCTTGTTTCAATAACATGGGTGCCTGAAGGGATACAATAGAAGAGACCTCATTCTCACCTGGGCTCCAGGGCAAGTGAGGAGATGAAGATGTAACAATGGAGGTTGTTTTCCATTTGCATGTAGCAGTGAGTGGGTGAAATGTGTTACCAAGGACTGTCTCCCTCTGCAAAGTGTAGAGCTACTATTTAATACCAGTACTTTTCAGATAGGTCCAAGTTTTCCATTTAGTTTTGCATAACAGAAGGAATATTATTTGATAACCACTGGAGACAGAATAAGATAAGAATCTGAGCAGTACCATTGCTTGAGCTCATTTAGTTTTGTTTAGAGTAAATAGGATTTATCACATCAAAAAACCATTGAAGGTAAGAGGCAAACAGTGTGAAGTAGCAGCTTGAAAACAGAAAGGAATCAAGAAATGCAAAATCACAAAATATGTGAGCTGGAAGGGACCTATGAGAATCAAATCCACCTCCTGTCTCTACAAAGGGCAAGCTGAAAGATAAACCATATAGCTACAAGCATTACCCAAACAGGGTACTGTAATACCAACAGGCTTGGTTTCATGATCACTTCTCCAGCAAGCTTGTTCCAGTACTTGATCCACCCTCTCAGTGAAGAACTTTTTCTTAATATCTGATCTGACAGATATCTTTCCCTGAAACAGCTTTAAGCTATTTTCTCACATCCTATCACCAGACACCAGAGAAAAGTAATCAGCATCTTCATCTTTGCTTCACCCCACAAGGAAGTTGTAGATAGCATTAAGGTCACCCCTTAGTTTCATCTTCTCAAGCTAAATGGATGCAGTTTTCTCAACTGCTCCTCTTAAGTCATACCCTCTAGTCTTTCACCATCTTTGTTGCCCTTCTTTGGGTCTGTTATCGTATTTCTGTAGCCTTCTTATTTTCTGGAGCCCAAAACTGCATACAGTACTCAAGATGAGGCCTCGCTGATGCTGCTTATAATGGGACAATCACTTCTTTTGGTAGGTTATATATTACTTAATGCGCACCAGGATATGGTTGACCCTTTCAGCTGCCAGGACATACTGTTGTCTCATATTGAGCTAAGTATCAACCAAAACCCCCAGATCCCTTTCTGCAGGGCTGTACTCTGGCCTCTCATCCCTCAGTCTATGAAAAATCCAGGATTACACCATCCCAGATGAAGAATTTGGCATTTGTCCTTATTAAATTTCATATAGTTGTTGATTGTCTAGCACTCTAATATTTCAAAATCTCTCCGTAAGACATCTCTGCCCTCAAGGGAATTGATGTCTCCTCATAATTTAATATCATTGGCAAACTTACTTATTATGCACTCAACACCTGTGTCCAGGTCCTTGATGGAAGAGAACTAACCCTAAAATGGAGCCCTGGGGAACACCACTAATGCCTTGTAGCCAGACAGGTGTTACACCATTTACTACAGCCCTTTGAGCCCAAACCTTCAGCTGATCAAGAAGATAGAATACTTAGAATTGGAAGGGATTCCTGAAGTGCATCCAGCCCTGTCTGTGCTCAAGTCAAATCTAAATTACAGCATGTTCAGATTGTTCAGGATCTTTTACTGTCAAATATCTCTGAGAAGATTCCACATTCTCTTTTGACACCTCTAGCAGATCAAATGTAGACACCTTATGTAACTTGAGATATCTTACATTATTCATTAAGGTTATAAAAGATGGGTATGGCATCCTGACTGTGTTTCTTGCCCTTTAATTCTATATCATTTTTCACCTGCAGGTATTAGTAATCTTGGAACTTATTTGTATTTAAGTATGTCATGTAAAACTTAGTCCCAATGAGTAATTTGTTTCGTACTAATTTTTTAGAATAATCCATAATATATTTTTTGAAAAATAAAAAACTTGTTCACTTTCACTTTTTATTTTTCATTCTTTAATTACATAATCCTCTTCTACACGCACTTTATTCTATGTTGTTACACAGATATCCCTATCTCTATTGCTGTATTCTTTAGTTCATTATTTACCGCATGATTGTGTGGTTACAAAAGAAGTACTTTTTTTTTTACTGTGCTTAAAGTGGTGTCCTCAGTCAGGCTCTCTGAACTCTCATGGCTGAACAGAAACATGTAGGGAGAAAGTCTGAACAGACAGACGCAAAGAGCCTGGCTTACTTTTGTCTTATTTTTTATTTGCTGTCTGTGGACCTTTAACTTCTGTGCACTTTGCTTTTGACCACAACAGATATAGTCCGACCCCAATTGCACAGAGAATTAATACTAAAATTTCATTTGAGTGAGGCTTAAATGTACTATGGGACCTTGTGCAGGCTTGTTACATCAGGCTGAGTTTTCCTCTATAAAAGTGTTTATCAGAATTACTTTTCTCGCCCCAGACAAGTCTTTGCATCACAAACCCAGTATGCCTTTTACTGGCACAAGAGTATTGCTCTGATTCATTGCCATAAAGGACTTGCTGACAGATGACTCCTGATGGAGTACAAATTAAAGACCACTGGGAAATCCCATGTTGCTGCAGCCAGGCTGTCTAATCTGAGATGTAATGGATTGCTTTTCCACAATATTGAGCAGCAGCAAAATTATTAGTGTGCCTTGCTGTTATGGCACTTCTGTTTTGATTACCTTTTTGTTCTGAAAATTTTCAGAGGAGGCATAGATCCATCTTACTGCATAGGTCTGACTTTTATGCTTTAAAATGATGATCTGTATCATATATGAAGAAAACACAACAGTGGGCTTCCTGCTCAAGAATATTTTTGGGTAGGTTTTCCCTTAGCCTCCTACACAATCCCAAGAGTAGTAACAGCAACACACTCTTTTTTTCCCAGCAAGATTTGTTACTGGTCTATGGTTAAAAGTAAAAGTATATTCAAACTTTTATACAATTTTCTGACTGTTTAACGTACTTACTCTTCCCAGGTATAATTCTCTCATTCAGCATCCAGCTATCATGGTTTTTTCCTTTGGTCTTCCTTCATGTTAGACATCTAAAAGTGAAAAGCAGAACTCTTCAAGATTTTCTAATAATAGAACAAACTATTTTGTAGGCTGGTTAAACCTAACACAGAAGGAGAATGTCTAGACTTTATTTGAATTTCTATAATCTTTGAAAAATGGTCAGACACTTTGATGAATTGAAAAGAAGTAAATACTTAGGAAGAGATGTTTTCTATGACTTTTATCTATAATCCAAATAAATCTTAAACTAAGAAAAAGGAGACTTCTTTCCATATCTTTAAGCATTGACAGATTTTTGGTTTTTGACATATTAATATATTTTTTCTTATACCTGAGTAGTTTCAGAAGCAGAATTGAGCATGTATTACTTGAAATCAGAATATTTGGTTGATATTAAATATTTATACAGGAAAGAGTTGCAAATTAGAAGTTTGAAACAGGCACAATGTGCAATAACTTTCTTCACATGCTTACTGAGAGATATGTAAGCATGAGCAAAATTCTGGGATCTGTAAAAAACTTCCATAGGAAATATTAGGTGTGAATAACTATATTACATAGGAGAAGTAACTAAGAACCTATGTTCCAAGTAACTAAGATGACACAGAGAATCCTAAAACCTAGGTCTCAAATATGTTATCGGTTAATCCCACATTTGATCTATTCATGCTACTAGCTATCAGATAATTCCAATGATATTAAATAGTCATATGTGTGGGGTGGGTATTTTTGGTTTTGTGTCATTTTTCTCTTGGTGGCTTTTTTTTTTAATTTTTTTTTTTTTTATGAAGATGCATGATTAGTTAAATTCTCACCACAACTTGACACTTGAGGCAGTGGAAAGATTATTTAAACCAAAGGACCATGCTGAGTAAAGAACACAATAAGATTGTACACTCAGAAAAACCCTCAGGGACAGGATAAGGGTCTCTGTTTACCATATTTATAGTGGGCCCATATTGAAGAAATAGGAAAAGGAACTGAAAACCACTGCTACCACACTGGATTAAAGCAGTCCTCTTCTGCAAACGTAAGAACTTGTAGCTGTCTCTACAAGATGTCTCTAGATGCTAATAAATTGAAAAGCAAATGGCTGCACAAATCCTTGTTTTCTGCAGTTTTCAAAGTATTATTTTATCAGTTTATGTTGGTAGTTCAGTAAACTTCTGGAGAGGAGAATTTGAAAGACTATATATGTTCTGGAATTTCAGCTCAGGTTGTTGTAGGATTTGTTTGTAGTGAAATTAATATATTTATGAAAACAGAAGGCAGTTCTTGAAACACTTTTGAGATCTGAGACACAGTCATAAAATCTCCTTAAATATTTTGTTATGTTCTATATAATAGTAACTTAACTAGTGGCCAAAAGCAATTCAGAATATAGCTTGGTGAAAGTTTCATTCCACCACGAACAACAATTTCTGTCTAAGGTTTTTGCTGTTGCTTCCTCAGCTCCAGGATACAGCAAACAAACTGAAGGACAAGGCAGAAGTCATGGTGTTTAAGTGGCATCTGTTGTTCCTAGTGAATTCTATGAAAAAAGCAAATGTGAACAGCATGAACAGACAGTCACAGTTAGTTCATGTATCTTAGTCTTGGGCTGTTTGTGAAAATTTGGATATGTGCTTTCTACCATGCTGCCTAGGCTGAATTAGGAGCTGGATTCCTGCACATGTTTCTCACAGAGAGAAAACCTTCTGCTTTTGAGAGAGTCTCAACAAGACGTGTCTGGGAAAGACTGCTTCTGAGACTGAGAATATTCCTTGCGATAGCCTCCTGTTAGAGTAATTTAATAAAGTCATTTTTGAAAGAGACTGTTGCTTTATGTTTACAGATACACATATTATTTTGAATTCCAGGATCTAAATTAAATTAATTCGGTCATGTCTATTTTATTTCATTAATTCAAACATTTATCTGATAAAGAAATATAGTCTAGAAATGCTGTAACTTACCTAGTAAAAACCCAAAAAACAGAAAATCATGTTGGAAACCAAGTTCTTTCCATAGGCCAAATTCCAAGTTAACTCACAACCCTGGCCAATACCACTGAAGTTAATGGGGTTGAAAAGGGTGTAAGTTAACTCAGACATGGCCTTTTATGTTTCCAGATTTATCCCTTGTGACTTATCATAAAAAGAAATGATTTGATTTTTTAAAAAACAAATTCTGACAGCTTGAGGTTAAAGTTAATGCTTATTTTCCTGCCAAAATTCACATAATTTGGGGTGGAAAAATATACTTTATAGGCTATGATGAAACTAAGTGCTCACTGGATGTTATACTGAAATGCAATTGTATTCTCCAGATTGCTGTACAGTTAGCATAATGATATATAACTGCACATTTTTTCCCTGTTATGTATTTCCACACCAAGTTTATTGTCCTACAATGTGAAAATCCATGTACTTTGATTGTCTTACAATCATTGTTAGTGATCCAGAGGAGAGGGACTTGTATAACTGCTGAAGACTCATTGACTATACTGTGAATATGCAAATTTCCATACTCAAGCTGTTAGTATAGCTCTTGATCTAAATGTGTGAAGTACACTAAATATCTGTATGTGCTTTTGAAGTCAATGGAAACTACTTCCAAGCTCAGCACCTTTAAAAACCATGCCATCTATCCTGGCTGGTTCTTATGCTTGAGGTATAAGTGATAGAAGTATTTGCCAGCAACAAACATGTGGCTTCTGCTTCTGTCTTTTTTGACAAAAGTAGAAAAAATTCTGGACAAACATTAAAGACATGGGGTGACTAAGAGAAGTTCAGTGAAATAATGAGAAAGTCATCTGTTTTTAAATGTATACATTAAAGAAAACTAGTATTTCCCATAATGTTATTATTCACTCAAGTCTTTCCAGGCATTCTTTTATATTGGCAAATCTCACATTCCCAGAACAACAAGCATGCATAAGTGTAGACATTTATCCTTTTTAATCCCTGTCTTGGCAAGAAGGAGGATATCTGGCTATTTGTGGAAACTCATCTTGGTACCTCAGTTTGAAGGAGGATGATGGAAGAAGGAAGGAAAAAAACACCACTGAGGTAAAAAATTGGAATTACTGTTTTTTATAAAACATTACTGTTTTATAAGCAGGAAGCTCTCTCCAGATAACATTTAAATAAAGTGTTAAATATAGAGCTGGTAGATAATGATTTCAGTGACAATTGAACTCTTCCAAAGGTGCACAACAGATGTATTGCTGTGGTATTGCAGTTATGGTTTTGGGTTATTTTAATAATCAAAGATATATATAATGTGTTTGAAACTACTATACTGCACTTTCAAGTTTTATGGTAGGGTTTTTTTGTGCTTAAGAAGGGTGTTTTGATATTTCCCATACACATAGGAAAATTGCATACTGTATTCTCATTACAGTGAACAATAGTTCAGGCTCCTTCACTGTCTGAAAAATAAACAAGTATCTTGATTAAACTGCAATATTAAATGTCATGGTCCATAGGTGTCTTCCCAATTCTCCCATGGCCTAGCTATATAATGCTAGATATTCACTAAGGCATAATTTTGTACAGGTGTGTCCCAGACAGCAACTAAGCACGTCACTGCTGTATGCACACTCCTCTCAAGTGGGATGGCTGAAGAGAATTGAAAGGGTAAAAGTGACAAAAATCCTGTGTTGAAAATAAGATCAGTTTAAAAATTTAAATGAAATAATTACAATTTTTAATAACAAATAACAAAGAAAGATTAATAAAATCCAAGAAAGATAAGTGATGCAGAGGCAAACATTACTCGTCTCCAATCAACTCATGGTCCCAACATAGCACTCCACCTTTGCTGAGCATGACATCATGTAGTATGGAATATTTCTTTGGTCAGTTTGGGTCAGTTGTCTTGGCTGTGTTCTCTCCCAGGTTGTGTACCCCCAGCCTGCTGGTTGGTGGGGTAGTGTAAGAAGCAGCAAAGGCCTTGGCTCTGAGAAAGCACTGCTCAGTAGTAACAAAACTAGCCCTCAATTATCAACATTGGCTTCACCTCAATGTAAACCATACTAGCTACTATGAAGAAAATTAACTCCATCTCAGCCAAAACCAGAACACAGCATTTTAATTATATCACATTGTTTCATATAGACTTCTCTCAATGAATTAAACCTTTCTGAGCACATGTGTTCATGTTTAGAAACAACATACTATCAAAAAAGTCTATATTGTTAGGAGAATAGATTTGGTATGACAGTGATTTGTACAGTGTGTAGCAATATGGTGCATCAGCTCTTGCTAGGAAGCCAGAGAGTTCAAAAGAGGCTATTCAGAAAACAAATAGCTCCTCTGATCCTTTATTTTTCACAGGGAAGTCACCACCACTTTGGATGGGCAAGTGAACAGAAATATAGCTATAAAAAGAGTCTTTTCAGCATGATAGCTGTTTTTGTCCCCTCTGGGAATGAACATCAAAATAGTTTTGAACTTTTGAAAGCAGACTGTGCAGATGCCTGCATGACCAGATGTATCACAGGTCCTGCAGAAGATCTGTGTCCTTCTAGAGAAGCACCTAGGATCCGTGTTACGTACACTAGGACATAAAATGTCAACTCATGATTTATTTAACCACTGGATGCAACATTCTCCTTGCAAAAAAACTGAAAAACCGATTCAAAATAAACATTTTCCGCTAGAAAACATTGTGAGTTAGAAAAACAGAGAAGTTAAATAGATGGCTGAGAGATTGGTGCCACCACGAGAACTTTGGGTTCTTTGACCACAGGGTGGTTTACTCGGTACCTGGCCTGATGACTGTGGATGGGTCTCATCTGTCTCCAAGGGGAAAGTGGATCCCAGCCCAGGAGCTGACAGGGCATATTGACAGGACTTAAACTAGATATGAAGGGCGAAGGGGATAAAATGATGCTCACTGGGCTTGAGCGAGTGGTTTAGAGATATCAACTTGAGTTGATGGGGGAAGAGGGTAGTGGTCAATGGGACAGAGAAGGGCTTGGGGATGATGTTCTAGGAGATTGCAGGGAAAAATCTTCGGATCGTCCTGTAGGATCATGTACCATTGCTTACGCCCCGCCTGAAATCCTTCCATGAAGAAATGCTGAGGAACTGAGTCTCTTTATCTTGGAGAAGAGGAGATTGAGGGGGGAAGCTCATTAATGTTTATAAATATATAAAGTGTGATTGTCAGGAAGACAGATCCAGGCTCTTCACAGTGATGTCCAGTGATAGGACAAAGGGCAAAGGGTTCAAGCTGGAACTTAGAAAGTTCCATTTGGATATAAAGAAAAGCTTTTTCACTGTAAGGGTGATGGAGCACTGGAACAGGCTGCCCAGAGAGGTTGTGGAGTCTCCTTCTCTGGAGACATTCAAGACCAGTTTGGAAATGTTCCTGTGTGATCTAATCTAGATGATCCTGACTAGGCAAGAGGACACTAAATAATCTTTCAAGGTCTCTTCCAACTCCTAACATTGTGTGATTCTGTTATTCTTGGTTACCTTTAGGGATAACTGCACCTGCTGCTTCCCTGGGGTGCCAGAATACTAATGTTTACAGCATAGGAAAGAAGAAGGAAGGGTTAGAGATCTTTGTGAGGTTGCAAGGCCACAATCTCATTGTGATCACAGAGATGTGGTAGGACAGCTTGGATAACTGAAATGCTGTCCTGGATGGCTATGTTCTTTTTAGGAATGACAGACTGGGTAGGTGAGCTGGTGGAGTTGCTCTATATGTGAGAGAGCTGCTAGAATGTATTGAACTCCACCTGAGGGAGGGTGATGAACCAGCTTGTGGGTGAGAGTCAAGTGGCAAGCTAGTATGGGTGACACTCTTGTGAGTGTGTACTACAGGCCTCCGATCAAGAGGAGAAGGTTGATGA
>VXBZ01011939.1:5596-23343 GCA_013399135.1 Heliornis fulica
TATATAAATATTCTGAAGTTTATGCCTTACTAATCTGCAGTGGGTGTTAAAATCATTTGGTGATTTGACTTTCAGCCAGTGTTGCTGGCTGGCACCAACTGTCAGAGGAAGTGCAATGTGAGAGCGGGAAGAGTCGTTGCACCAAGGAGACTGACTGAGTGAGAGGTACCTGGCTCTGGTGTCATTTGCTGCCACTTCCAAGGAGACCTTAACTTGCAAGAAGGCAATGGAGAAGGAGGATCATCTTGCAGCACTTTCAAAGCTTCAAAAGCTACTGCTGACAGGTGTGTAAAATTTAGAGCAATTTATTACATCGTCTCATCCCTAATTTAGAGCTAAAGCATGTTTCCAAGAATGCGCTGACTGTTGCAGAATCCACCGGTACAACGATGAGAAAGCTCCTCTCAGTGGAAGCAACCACATTAGAGAGGAGCTCCTGCTATGGGCTTAAAATCAGTGCTGGCTGCCTGCCAAGGGGCAAATGTTTTTGGCAGCTCAGGAAAAGGATCCACAAAATAAAGTCTGTTACCACAAGAAAGACTAACACTTGCCTCTGGAAATATATCTTGGTTAGTGGAAAACTAATTAAATACAGTCAATGAATCCTTTTAGCATTTTGGGGATATTTTATTTTATTTTATTTNTGAGTGATTAGATGAGCTTGAGCAGTCATGAAGAAATGCTAAGCAATCTTCCCAAAATATGGACATGTACTGTTGAAGTCACACTGAAATCCTGGTAGCCCAGATTCTTGAAATCTCAAGAGTTTCAAGTATGTAAGGCTTGTCAGGTGCCACCAAGCATTGGCTCATGTTGCAGCAGTAATCTGTCCATTGCAAGAGCAGTAAATAAGTGCAAAAGGTATTTTCTACCTCAAATCACTCTTCACCATGAGGAGAGAACCTCTGTTCCCCAGCNCAGATTGCAAGAACGTTTCAAACTTTATTTTTGCTTATATGAATGAATGAGATTCTTCAGACTTACTACAGTCATGCACTGCTTTATGCTGTTCACATTGTATAAAAATATTTACAATATTCTCTGGAAGTGTAATAAATAGTCCTTTACCTAAGCATAGGTTCTTACTAGTTTTATAACAAGTATTATTCACTTACAAGACACAAGAAATACTACTCACTGTTAGATTTAATTAAAAGAAAACAATTAGAGGGGATACTTTCAAAGGCATGGGGCCACCTCAGTCCCACCAGTTTACGACAAAAAATTTATCAGCTGGAGCACCTTACTAAACTGTGTTTTGAGGCCACCTCCCTCACTCCTTTTCCAATACCAGGATAAGACCAAGAGGGTGAATGGCTTCACTTGAGCCTTTCACACCTTTTGGACCTTAGAGATACAGACGACCTGGACTGGAGAGACTTCCACTATGACTTAGGTGCTGACTTTGAGTAATAGGTTTCTTTACTGAATATGATTGGCTTTGGGAGCGTGGTGGGTATATTTGTTTGGTTTGTTTGTTTGTTTTCTGTTTGTTTGCTTTGTTTTATTTTATTTTAGTTTGGGTTTTTGGGGAGCCGTGTGCTGTATTGCTGTATTACACTATTGAACCTTTCTTGCAGTCTAGATTAAACTTTTGGGTAAAGTTGACAGACCCTGACTTTGTTTTCTTTGGAAAGCTGTACTGCACCAGGCCAGTTGTGTAGTCTGAAACCATGTTTTCATTAAAAGTTAGTAAGTGTCTTTAAATGTATAACAGAGATGTCAAAAAGGATGGATTACAGATACAGGCTGCATGTGATAAATAAAGCTGTGTGCAGTTCTTGGTGGCAGGTTTACTCCTTCTGACTGCCCTCTCAAAGGAATAGGTTAGAGAGCATGGACTTCCCACATCATAGGAGGGTTAGTGCTCTTTGAGGGCATCTCATGCCAGGCCTGTCCTCAGACTGCTGTGATTGTTTAAAAGGCTTTGCCTTTTTTTTTTTATATATATGTTAGTTTTTATATACATTTTTTCAGACTTTCTGATGGCTGTTTTTTGCTTTTGACTATAGGCAAAAGTCAGCAAAGGTTTCTTAAGATATGAGCTTGCTAAACCTAATCTTTACTCATCCAGTACAACCTAGTCCTTGCTCATCCAGTTCATGTATGCAATGGTGTAGTTATGTTGTCTTGTGAGATCTGTATACCGTGACAACTATTTACCATGTTTCTTAGAGTCACAGAATCACAAACTGATTTGGGTCGGAAAGGCCCTCAAAGATCATCTGGTTCCAACCCCCTGCCATGTGCAGGGACACCCTCCACCAGACCAAGTTGCCCAAAGCCCCACCCAAACTGGCCTTGAACACTGCCAGGGTGGGGGCAGCCACAGCTTCTCTGGGCAGCCTGTGACAAGGCCTCATCACCCTCACAGGGGAGTAATTTTTCCTGGCGTCTAATTTTAACCCCACCTCTTTCAGTTTAGAACCGTTACCCCTTGTCCTATCACTGCACTCCCTAGTTAACATCCCCTCTGCCACTTCCCTGTGGCCCTCCTCTGGACTGGCTCCAACAGCTCTATGTCTTTCCTGTACTGGCATCCCACAGTACTCCAGGTGGGTTCCCATGGGAGCAGAGTAAAGGGGCAGAATTCCCTCTCTTGACCTGCTGGCCACACTGTTCTTGATGCAGTTCAGGGCATGGTTGACCTTCTGAGCTTCTAGTACTCATGCTGAGCTTGTCATCGATCAGCACCCTCAAATGCTGCCTTAGGGCTGCTCTCAATCCATCCTCCACCCAGCCTATAGCTGTGCTTGGGATGGCACCAACCCATGTATACCTGGCCTTCTTGAATCTCATGGAGTTCTCATGGGCCCACTTCTCCAGCCTGTCAAAGTCCCTCTGGATGGCACCCTTTACTCCAACATATCTACCTCACCACACAGCTTGGTGTCATCGGCAAACTTGCTGAGGGTGGACTTTATCCCACTGTCCATGTCACCAACAAAAATGTTGACCAGTGCTGGTCTCAGTACTGACCACTGAGGAACACCACTAGTCATGGACCTCCACATGGACATTGAGTAGTTGACCACAAGTCTTTGAATGCAACCATCCAGCCAGTTCCTTATTCACCAAGTGGTCCACCTGTCAAATTCCTGACGTAATGACAGTTCTCAAAACAAAAGTCTGATTTTAATGAGAAAAGTTAAGTATTGGGATTTTTTTGTTATCTTTCTTTATGTTGGATAAAGGAGAGAGGAGATTTCTTTAAATTGGAAAAAACCCAAATCCCGTGTGTTTGGTGTTCTATCTGTTATAACAGAAGAAGGTTTGTACGCTTTTTTTTTAATAAGAGTCTTCTGAGACACAGCTTTAGAAAATCACACAAGTATTTATTCTGATCCCTTTCTGTCCAGAACATCTGTGCTTATATGTGAAGAAAGATTTTATACATTCTGTAGAACTTTCCTATTTCTATAACACTTTATTTGCCTGGCAATTATATTTGTTCCTTGATAGTGCATTGCAGTGCTTGTATACCCTATGTAAATATATGTGTAATCCCTTTCTTAGGGTGGGAGAACATGGAAGATAAAAATCTCCTGAAACTGAGAAGAAAGATATTACTTTGCTCCTTTTTATTTGGAAGTACGTCTTAATTTATAACATTCTGCAGTATGAGTATTTAGAGAAGATGTACTCAGGATTTGTTACCTGAAGGTCCTCTACACCCAAGATATGAATGATCAACGTACTATTGCTACTTACACCTTTTTCAGTATGAAGTCTTCTTGGATTTCAACATTTTTTTGGAGTGTTTATGTGACACAGATGGCTGAGGTAATTAAACTGTACAGTTCTGAATGCTTATCATCACTGGTGTTCTTGGGACTGCAGAACTCAATAGCCAAATGGTGAGCAAAACTGCTGAAACCTTGTCTAGTGTTTGTATGGAGTGTGACGTTCTGGGAATAAAATCAATTTTCCCCTGGTTTGGTGAATAACTATAAGTGCAGTTTGCAGAGTTCAGAAATCTTAATTTATCAGAATTGAAGCCCTGTTCTTTTTCAGTTCAAGAAAGTGTTCATGACTGCTAAAACAAGAATGAAAAATACAGCCATGAAGCAGATGTTACTTTTGCCTGGAAGACCAAGAATTGGCTAACACTGAGTATAACTCTGTCGAATTCCCACAGATAATGCTGTATTTCTGATTGTAAAGGGTGTGGAGTGGATCTTGAGAAGAGACTTTTAAATATTTAGATAAAAGAATGGACTTTGTACATCTTGATATAGATTCAGATATGTGAATTCTTTGACTAGTCTGTTTTCTCCATTTCTTATTCAGTCTAAATTCACTTAACATACCCACAAAATGCTGCATAATGTTGAAGTAGCTTTTGGAAAATAGCTCCCTCTGTGAACACTGTATCCCTGATTTGTGAAAATTCCAGTATGTCTAGGATAAGTAAGGTAGATAAACACACTGTTCTGGGAATGAATGCTGAGGCAGGGAGGAAGGGATGGGGTTGAAGGGAGGTAGGGGTGCTGCAGCAATTACTCCAGTGCTTTTCTCCAAGTGAAGATAGGTCTAAAGCACATCTAAAGGATGCCCACATTTCTAAAGAATTATAAAGCCCAGCAGTGCTTTTGTTAGTAGCTAACAAAGTCTTGAGTATGGATAGTCAAATTATCAGAGATTTTGTACAATGCTCAGCTACTTCTTTAGTGGGAGGAGGTCTGTGTTTCTAGTTAGACACTGCTCTGAGACTTGGGACATGGCATTTGTTCTCCTCTGTGCCAGTGATGACCTCAAGCAGATTGCTTAGGTCACATCTTGGCAAAAGGCTTGAGCATGGATTTATGTTCCAGTGATGGAAAGATGTGTTTTGTGGAACAGAGAGAATAATCCCACTGCTATGTAACCTCTCACATTAAAAAATGAGGAACAATATACCAACCCTTTTCCATTCCCCTTTTTATGTGTGATCTACTTGTGTTGTCAGCTTTCCAAGACAAGTATTTTCCTTCTTTAGAAATAAGAATTTATTTTTGTAATGCATCTCTATCAGGTGAACTTGTTCATGTTATCACCTGTCATCACCAGCTCCCCAGTAGCAGTGACTTTCCCCTGAAATTTCTTGGCACAGATATTTTGGTGGGTATTCTATCACTTGTTTCAGCCAAATGACCTACTATTGTTGCTGATTTCAGCAGCTAATTTGTGTCCTTTAGGCTCAAATGAGATGGTCATCCAGGAGCAACAATGTTGTCTGCCAACATGTGGTACTGGGAAGCAGGGAGGGGCTGCATCTTCCACTGGCACAGCTGTGGTATTTGATGGACGCAGAGCAGGATAAACACAGTGTAGCTTTTTGTAAAGTGCTCCTCAAATAGTACAGCCATGTAAAAGTCTGTCATGCTTTCTTGTCTAATGGTTGGTCTGTCAATAGACCAGTAAACTACTCTTAGTTTTTGTTACATTTATGAAATCTCTATTTTTTTTTCTTACACTTTCTTACATGTTTTTTGTTTGTTTATTTGTTTACAGTAGAACTTATACTTGGTCACATGAGATTTTGGCAGAGTCACATATTTGTTATTTTTGAACACTTAGCCAGAATATTTTATAACTGAAACACATACACATAATTTTCTGCTTTAATGCTATAAGAAGTTATTTGTCAATCAAAATAAAAATGTCAGAAATGCTAGAATTTTATTTTCATGACTGAAGCTGCCAATGCTTTTTCCAAGACAGTAATATTACGTTTTCATTCTCACTAGCTTTCTATGATACCATTAAGAATTGTAACTCACACAGAAAAGATTTTTTAAGAGCAGTGTAAAGTTGTATAATTATGTTCTGAAAAGTCAGGAAAGACAAATGCAACATGAAGCAGATCTCAATCCATGAACAGTCCTTATTGTAGTGGTATGCTCTTCATATTTGCATTCTTATTTGCATCATTAGCCTTTGACACGGGAAGTTAAACTAAAAGATATCTACGAGGTGTGGGGGATAGGTCACTCCTGGTTTCCTTCATTCATTCCGTCTGTCCTGAGACAGACCCTTCATCTCATCCTTCAGTTGGAACTCTTTGCAGGAACTGGTTCGAAGACTGCTGGTGTTTTTGAGCTTATAATAGACAAGGTCCGTAACATTCTTATTTCACGCTTATATAGTTGCTATGTAAGATCTGAGTGTAGTCATCTGCTCTTAAGTTTTCCACCAGCCTTAGAATTCCAGATGGTGATCTATACATAGGTTTGGTTGGCTATCACCACAGCCTTTTTGGTGTTGCCAACTAAAATCATCTTTAGGCAAGAGGTGTTGAAAACCTCTAATTATCTTTGTGCATTTTACTCCATATTCTGTTTTAGTGTTGACAAGGCTTTGCTGTTGCATGTTTTCAGTTTAGTTTTTAATTTAATTCAGGCAACTGCATCAGATCTTTCTCACTTGTCTCAAAGCATTCTTTGCTGTTGGGTTTTAGTTTTGTTTAGATCTTTCTGACAGTTGATCTCATTCTTAGCTTACTCCCGTTTACGATTTTTGGCTTTCTTACAGTTACCACTTGTGTACAGACATACACATACACTGCTTTTTTTTTTTTTAGCTTTGAGGGGATAGCTTTTAATTTTAATTCCTTCAAACATACACTATATTTTGCATTATCTGTAGTTTCCTGTGAGGTTTCTAAACCTTTACATGATGTGGCATATGCTAATTTCAGATCATTTAGCTATTCCTCTTCATATGGTTAATTCCCATCTATTCTAATTTGAAGTTTCTCCACACCACAAAGGCTGATATCATGGAGATGCAAGCACATAGTCAGATGTTCAAGCTTCATGTGAACATGACGTACAAACCTGAAGATGGATCTGCTTCAGTTGAAAGAATTGTATCTAAACTAATGGATCATTTTCACCTAAATATTCACATATGTATATATTTCCTGAAAATGAATTTATCAGATATTAATGAAATTTTTTCATTAATATTACTTATATAATATTATTTCATACCCTTGAATTAAATAGTTTTGTTTTATTTCACGTTTTACTATGTTTTTTTTTATCCAGAGAAACAGCTATTCCAAGTTAAAAAAAAAAAGTATTTTTTTTCCCCAAGGTGCTATACATAGGGTATGATAAACGTGAAAAAAAGGAAGACAAATGGTCTCCATGAGGAGCTCTAACAGGGACAGACAAAGTTGTTCCCTTGCCTGTAGTCAGTGCTGTGTCTTTCTCCTCCATCTGGAGGTTGACACCTCCAACGTTGCTGGAAAAGCTATTTAACTATCTGAATACTTTTTAAAATTCTTGGTCCCAAATACATCAGATTAGCCAGAACGGTACAAAGGGTACCTCAAAAAAGAGATAATTTATTTTGAAAATGACATGTTAGGAAGCTCACCTGTAAAATTTTGAGGGTTAGTAGCTTCTGCAGAAGGAGGTGAGGATCAATTGGCCAGGGGAAGTTGATCATAGTTGGGTCTTGTACCTTCCCTGTAACCTGATCATCTCTCTTCTGAGAAAAGACAACCATATCCAAGCAGTGTTATTGTTTGTCGTTGTTGTCATTTCCGTGAATTCTGATACATTTCCAAAAAAAAAAGAAAAAAAGAATGTGAGACACAAGGAGTGCTTCAGATAAAATAGTGCACTGACATTCTCAAAAGATTAAAGAAATTAATACACTAGACCCCAAAGTACTGTGTGATAAAGGTTGAGTAATTGATACTGACTTCTTGTTTCTTTTCTGGTTTCTGCATAGTGGTGGTTTATTTTGGGCATTTTCTTTCTATGACACTCACAGCCCATGTGAGAGGATGATTAAAAATCTGTATTTCTCTTAATTAAGAGATTCATTTTTATCCAGTGACTGGTGTTTAGGCATGCTGACTTAAAAAAAATCAAAAAAAGCAAAACAAAAAGTCCCTGATTATCAAAGCAGTTTCCAGTTTGCATTCATTTGGGAGAAAAGGTGAAGACACAGAGCAACTGATTGCATAAAATCTCGGCATCTGAGTCTCCAATTCTTTTGGTATAGGTATAATTAATAACATAGCAATGGTGGTTCCATCAGTATGAGATTTCTCTTCCCTTTAACAGGTAGGGGGACATGTAGTTGATTGTATGAATTGGAACAAAGAAGTATTTGACTTTCCCAAGGCTGTGTGCAAAGTGGATATGGGGATTCTGTATGCTTTCTGGACAGAAAGTTGAAAGGAGATGGAGATGTTCATCTCAATGTTATTAAATTTAATGCGATATTTCCTGTTGATCTGGTGAAATCAGAAGTGGAGCTCTGTGTAAGCAATAATCTATGATATGTCAGTTTACTGATGATAAAACAATTTTACTATGCAGCTGTAAGTGCTTTCTAAAAGAGAAATAATATGACAAACATCAAAGGGTAAGCTGACACTGGTAAACAGTCATCAATTATTTAAAATAATTCTGTGAAAAACTGCAATACCTTACCAGTTTCAAACACAAAAATGTGAGAAAATTAATTATTTCAAATTGCTTTCACCTGAAATTGAATTTTGAGTGGTATGGTTCCTACTTAAAATTAATCTTTATGGAAGCTCCTTGCATTCAATGCCAGTGAGTTTCTTAATTTTGAACTGATTTGATAGGAGTTTAAATGTTAGCCGTTGGTCCTCTGCTTCTCCTGGGAAGCGTGGATGCGTATTTGTTGTCTTGGATTTATAGCTGTTCAGCCTTCTGCAGCCTTGTTTGTCGAAGTTATTCTTAAACAGGGACAGGCACAAGGTGGATGTTTTTAGTTCGTAAAGTCCACTCCATGCGATACCTGTTCTGCAGAGGTGCTTTATACATCATGTATCAGCTCTGAATCCAGGGGCACTGCGAGTGTGTCTCAGCAGATGTGCAAATACATCGCTTAGGTTTCCCCTGATACAAGGCTTGGTCCTGCTCTTGCTTTCATGTGAGTGGTGTCCATGTTAGAAGGCTCCTTTTAGAACCATAGAATCATAGAATGATTAGGGTTAGAAGCGACTCCCAGAGGTCATCCAGTCCAACCCCCCTGCAAGAAGCAGGGACACCCCCAACTAGATCAGGTTGCTCAGGGCTTCATCCAACCTGGCCTTGAATGTCTCCAGGGATGGGGCATCCACCACCTCCTTGGGCAACCTGTTCCAGTGCTCCACAACTCTTACAGTAAAGAACTTTTTTCTAATATCCAGTTTAAATCTCCCTCCCTCTATTTTGAAACCATTACCCCTTGTCCTGTCACAACAGGCCCTACTGAACAGCCTCTCCCCATCTTTCTTGTAGGCCCCCTTGAGGTACTGGAAGACCGCTATAAGGTCTCCCTGGAGTCTCCTCTTCTCCAGGCTGAACAGCCCCAACTCTCTCAGCCTGTCCTCATAGGAAAGGTGCTCCAGACCCCTTATCATCTTTTTAAACTACAAATGAGTAGTTGTAACTGTAAGTTGTAGTTAAACTAGAAATGTGCCTTGTAAAAGTAACTCTTTCCAGGGCTCGAAGCTTGCAGTGTGTAACAGACACCTGCCTTTATTCAAATGCTCCACACAGGGCAGCCACATAGCTAATGAAATGTGCAGTGCCCAAATGCAGTAGATAAGCCTGGAGGTGTGATTCTACAGCATCCCACCCTGCACATAGGACTGCAGCACAAAATGTTAAATGCTTGGAAGTTTTAGGAGATCAACACCATGCTATTCCAGATCCTAGGCTGGTTGATAATATATGTGAAATAAAATAAATAAATTAATAATAAGAGCAGGTTTACACAAGAATGAAATAATATATTAGGTTTTCTCTCCATTTCTCCAGAAGAAAATGTGCTTCTTGTAAATATCCTGCTGCTGATTTTCTTAAATATCCCTGCTTTTAATTCTAACAGCCTATGAAGAAGAAAATAAATTAGAGGTTTACATATATTTATGTTTGTGAGAGATTTAGGTATAGATATGAATTATAGAGTGGCTTTGGATGGCACCTGGCCTCCAGCTAAGGTCAATCTGCCACACATGGGCAGGAACACCCTCCTCTAGACCAGGTTGCCTAAAGCCCCATCCAACCTGGCCTTGAACACTGCCAGGGAGGGGGCAGCCACAGCTTCTCTGGGTGACCTGTCCAAGTGCCTCATGACCCTTGTAGAAAGTCCATCTCTACCATTATTGTAACCTCCCTTTTAGGTACTGGAAAGCTTCTCTGAGGTCTCCCCCAAACCTTCTCTTACCCAGGCTGAACACACCCAACACTGCCTGTTTTTACAGAAGAGGTTCTGCAGCCCTCAGATCATCTTCGTTGCCTTCTTCTGGACATGCTTTAACAGGGCCATGTCCTTCTTATGCTGGGCACCCCAGAGCTGGAGACAGTACTCCAGGTGGAGTTTCACAACAGCAGACTGAAGGGGCAAAATCACCTTCCTTAACATGCTGATCACAATTCTTTTGATGCAGCTCAGGATACTGCTGTCTTTCTGGGCTACAAGCACATGCTACTGGATCATGTTGAAATTCTTGTCCACCAACACCCCCCATATCCTTCTCCTAAGGGCTGCTTTTAATCCATTACCTTCTGAGGCTGTAGTTGTGCTTGGGATTGCTCCGACCCATGAGCAGGACCTTGCATGCAGACTTCCTTCAACTTGGCCTCAACCCTATCTGTCAAGGTCCCTCTGAAGGCATCCCTTTCCTCCAGCATGTCAACTGCACCAAAGAGCTTGGTATCATCACCAAGATTGCTGAGGGTGCACTCTATCCTGCTGTCCCTGTTACTGATGAAGATGTTAAACAGTGCTTGTCCCAATCCTGACCCCTGAGGAATGCTGCTCTTCACTGGTCTCCACTTGGACGTTGAGTTGATAACTGCAACTCTTTGATCGTGACTATCTGGCCAGTGCCTTATCCACCAAACAGTCCATCCACTGAATCTATGTCTCCTCAAATCCACATCTCTGCAGTAGAGCGACAACCATGTCAATCAGGATGTCAGTGTCAAATGCTTTGCACAGTTCAAAAAAGTGATAAATTGGTAAGTTGAACTCTGTCAGGCACCTGCTTTCTTCTAATGCTGTTGCCATTTGGTCTCTACAGCTCACAGGAGGGAGAAAAAAAGGATAAGGCATTCCGGACAGGGAGTAAACCCCAATACCCACTCTCTCAAAATGCTTTAAGATGGATGATGGAGATATTCATGGATCCATGGTAGAGTCATGCCTCCAGGGTTAATCAGGGTATGGCCCTCGAATAGGTCTGTGTATGATGGCCATCAAGACTATACTACCACAGCAGAGAAAATGGTTTCCAAAATGTGTTACAAGCCCTGTCCCAGTGGTTAGTGGTGGCAAGCTCAGTTCAGCTTCGTAGTGGTCATATGAACAGCGTGTGAGAAGTAATGGTACTATTTAGAAGGTATTTATGGTAATGTCGTCTTCACAGTTAACAAGCTAAATTTGCCAACAATGAAGACTTAAATATTTACTACTGTGCTTCTAAGGCAATAATTTCTGACAAGATAGGAAGTATCATTAAAGCTCTATGGGAAATAGATTATAATCCTCTTATATTTATCACTCGCATTTCTGGGGTCAAAGATGATGTCATTTTTCAATAGTTGCCAGCAGCCATATGCTCTGAAATTACAAATAGTGCTAATGAAAAACCTTAATTTGTCAAAAAATCCAGATTTTTTTAAAGTGATTTCTGTCTATGTGATATTCCAGAATATCATCGTGTCCCTCATAAAATAAATATTAAATGTTAATCCTTCTAGTCTGTTAATCATTGCAGAGCTGTATAGTGCTACTGTTACTGCCCTCATTTAGGGATTTTTTTTTCACAAGCAGCATGACGGGATGTTTTCAAAGGTTGTACGGACCCAGTATTGTGTCTGTGCCAAGGATGTTTTCTTTACAGTGCTTCATTTCCACTGTTAAAAAGGAATTACAACAATAAGAAAAATATCTGACTGTAAAACATTAGTAAAATATCCTTGTACTTTGCAGAAAATATAACAGTTTGTGATCCAGTGAAGCAGGAAAACATAACCTCACTTGCGAGATCTCCTTTCAGCATAGCACTTACACATGCACCAAAGACACTTTGCAGTCAGTGCTTAAATTTAAACACGTGCTCCAGTGTTTATTTGATCTGGTTCATGATACACACCCAGCATGTTTACTGAGTGAATAATCTTGTTTAATGCATGTTCTCTGTAGCTCACCAAACCTTACTCACTTTGGTCCCCCTGTTAAACATTTGTCCTTTTTGGAAATATTTTGTGCAGGAGGGATAAGGCCGTTCCTCATACTGTGACATTCAGTTGTGAGATGTGAGAATATGGATTCCACCTCAGGCATGGGGATATGTATTTCCCCAAAATGACATTCTTTTTACAGAAATTCTCATCACAGACAAATCCTTAGAGGCTGTTCTTAAAGCAGTAGGCAGAAGACTTGGTAGGGATGTATGACCCAGTCCCCTTTCTACTCTTGTGCACTGGAGGGACGGTAGGTGGTTGGGGTGGGGGGCACTACTGCTATATGGGTTGTAGGATCAGGACAGGCTTGCAGTATGTGACTGTAAACAGGACATAGCATACTTTCCCTGGTGCTGATCATTTTCTCTCCAGCTCTAACCAGCCACAGAGTGAGACTGCAGAGAGAGGAAGAGATCAGACAGAGCACCGTTGTGCAAAGACACTGGTCTCCATCAGGGCTGCAGGGAGATGGGCAAGAAAGAGGCCAGGTGCCTCCATAGCTACTGGCCTCAGAGATGCATAGTCAATGGCACAGCTAATGCCCACCATTTGAGGATGCAGATGTGTGCCTGGAGCAGTACCTTCTGCAGATTTTCCCTTCTGGGTGCTTACCCCACTGCTGTACACACATCCCCCAAAGCCTCTCAAATAGACAGAAAATTATTCACTTCCCATATGGCTCCACAAAGGTTGGAACTTCCCTTTTTGTAACATAAATGTTTTGGTTTACATTTTTTTTTTTAGTGTGGGTTTTTTGGTGTGTTTTGGTTTATGTTGTTTTATTTATTAGTTGTGCTATTATTTCACACCAGATCAAAGTATTAATCGTTTTAACACAGGTATGTATAAACTACTTTTATATGCCCCTTAGTTTTTCCACTAACATTCCTACATGCTTATGAGAGAGTTATTTTATTTGTAAGCTGTAAAAAAATGGAAACATCAAAAAAATATTGAATTGTGTAGTTTCGCCATAAATAATAGTGTTACATGGGGAAACCATCATGTTCATCTGTTAAATTTTTAAAAAAATTATATAGAGCTATGCTTCTTACCAAATAGAATAAACACCCTTTATTTCCAAGGAAGAAAAAAAAAAGGCTCCAGCTTTTCTTACAAAAATACAAAAGAATAATTTCCTTTTCATTAATAGATATTGCAAAAAACCTGATTTTTTTTAGGAGGTAAATAATCATTAATGAAAACTTGAAAAACAATCTGAAATATCAGGGTGTCTGTGTGATGCATGTCTACATACTGCATTTTAATAGCAATGTAGTTAAGGTGCTTGTCTCACCATTTTATTTATCGCTTCATTCAAATATGCATTAAAAATAAGAGATATGAGTATGCAGATGAAAACTTAATCAATGTTGTTTGGGTCTATAACCATCAGAAATTAGAATATGGAATTTTATATAATCCCAAACAAAGTCACCAGATAGTGAATATACTGTCTGGAGTATGCAAAAAAAAAACCTTTGCACTGATATGAAATGCAAATAAACACCTCACTTCAATTCTTGTTTCACTATTATTGAATGTAACAGGAATTCCTGCTTTTTTTGTAGTGAATTGGAAGCCGTTATATTGAAACGTGACCTGGCTATCATTGCAGTAATCTTTCTCAGCATATCCTGGAGCACTTCACTGTTCCGACCTTGGAAGTTGCATGTTCTGAGTTACTGGTAGTCAATTAACACTGCTGTTTTCTTGCATGATGGAAGTGGTTCTTCATAGCTTGGGATCCAAAGGAGCAGCTCATTTATCTTAACTGTCATAAAAGGTATTTTGAATTTGATGAAGTCTTTGACCCCACAGTAAATGTTATGGGCTAATATTAATATTACTGTACAGCCTTAAAGAAAGGACCAACAGGCTTATTAACTGTGTTATGTGGATTAATCTATGCAGGTGGTTTTAATTAGAGAAGTGATTTGTAATCCAGTAGTGGAAATCTGGTCAGAGTTCTTTTCCTCTCTCAGGTAGCATTTAGTCATTCAGTGAAACTACTAAATGAGGTACAATAACTGGTCAAAGAGATACAGAATTGCATTTACCACTTAAACTACAGTACTGAGCATTTAACTTCATCCCCCGCCCCCCCCAACAAAACAAACCCAAATATTGAAATCTTTAATTAATAAGTAGGAGGCGAGCTGCAGGAAATACATCATTTCAGGTGTTCTGGTTATGCTAGTTTTAGAGATTTGTAAGAGCTTGGGGAAAAATCAAGACAAATGCTATACCAACTTGCAAAAATTAGTTAAAAACAGACCAGACAGTTGAGAGGAAATGTATGACAACATATAAAAATTACTTTTTGCTATTATTAGCATAAAGGGAAACATTTTCCCTTACACTTATGCATCAAGACCAACCAAATATCAGAGAAAAAAATCGAATCACATTTTCTGTATTTCAGGAGAATGATTTGATAATTTGTGATTCTTCATTATGTTGTAAACTGTAAAGATCTGTTACAGTAAAAAGTATCACTACTTCAGCTGAGTAGAAAAGTTTTTGCTAAAAATAAAAGTTTTTTTCTACAAATAATAAGAAAAAAAAATTAAAATCTCTTTGTGGACAATTTTATTTCGGTGCTAGTGTCTTATATATCTTTTTCAGCATAAGTCTGACCCTTACTAATTTCTTAATTTTAAATATATTTTCTTTTACTGAAATCCCTAAATTATCTATTTATACAAATAAGGCTAACATTAAGAAAAAGAACTCATGCTGCAGTGAGGGTGCTGATCTTCTCTGGAGCCGGGTGCCCTGTTTTAGTGAGGAGCAGTCAGTTTAAATTCTTGTAAACAGCAAATGAATTTGCTTGTTCCCAATATACACCAGTTTCAAATTCCTATAAGAGTTGCAAGTGATAGGGGTAAACTGTTAATTTCTGAATTAAAATATTAGCAAATAACACTTAGAAGTGGTAAATTGTGTCATGGATCCAACTTTAATTACCAAATAGGGAATATTTATTTTTGTCCTTTATGGTCATTTATAAGAATGTACTTGTACACAAAAATGGTATTTTAATTGTCACAAAAAAAGGTGGGTTTTTTTGGTTGTTTTTTTTTTTTTATTTTTTATTCTCATAGGAGTCTGAATTAAGTCTTTTCTCTTCAGTAGAAAAACAATCTCCAGAAAAACGATTTCCAGAAAAACTTGGAAAAAGTTTTTTTTTAACAATGTGGGAAACCTGTTCTCTAAACCAAGCATTTAAAAACCACACAAGGGCATGAAACGTGAATTTGTTGTAGTCCAAAGAATACAATTCAGGATTCTGTAACAACAAAGGAGGAATGACTTTCAAAACTTATGTTAGGTTTTTAGGTCAAGCTGACATCAAAACTGTTACAGAAGCCCAAGTCATGGTTTGTGAGTTATTGTTCATTCTTCAGTTCAAAATAGTTTTCTGCCTGGACTTATGCTCCTCATTAGCTGTAATAGAAAAGAAATAAAATACAGCTATGAACAGAGAAAGTTTATTTTCTATCTCCACTGCTCTGTTAGATAATTAAAAATAAATTAAATTACATAATTTTCTCAAAATTAAAGGTTCTTTCAAACATCTATCTGAAAAATGGATGTAAACCACTTGCATTTTGTTAATGATAAAATTATGAGAGCTTAGAAAATTACATTATTTATTGAAATGTTTTCTGTTTGGTTAGACTAAAAAATGAGTTAAACAAAATCTGTGGCAAAATCTCAGCAGGATTGTAGAACAGTCTTTCAAAATTAGGAAGATACTACTCCATTTCTGTGGATTGTCCAAGACACAAACAATCAGTTATATTTCAGACATCTGTATTGTAAGGTCTTCACTTTTAATTGGCAAACAAAAGTAAAAACATCTAAATGTGAAAACTGTCCAGTACAGAAGATGAAGTCTGACATCCACACTGAAGAATTAAACAGAGTTTGAAAATACAGTTGCAAAATGTTGACATATATGTCTCTGAACAAGTTAGCAAGGCAAGTTAAACTGTTCATTGGCTTTCAAAGGGTAGATGGTGGTACTACACTCTCCAGATATTCAAACACATAAATAAAACAATAAGGGCTGTAAATGTCTTTCTACATATCCAGCAAAATTATAATGTCGTTAATCAATGCAAAGGGATTTCATTACTTCATTTAGTTTAATTTATTGTCACACCATGAATAGAACTTTTGGGTCTCGCTTGCTGAACTTGCAGCACGCATAGGTTTTATGGCCTGTTTTTGCTCGGCTCAAGTACTGTGCTTTTCTTCAGGATGGAAAGACTGTTTATGTCTGCATGTGAGCATGAATGAGAAGTTTGACTCATGCGCTGACTATTTCTTGTGTAGCTCACAGGGCAGTTTGGAGGTTGCAAGTTGCATGTGCAGAAAGAGCTGAGAAATGCTGATGGATATGAATCAGCCCTGGCCCCTGCATTTCCAACTTCTTCCACCTGCCCCATTTCAGCAACTCACCCAGCAAAGCTGCTGTGCTGCAGGCAGCTCACAGGGGAGGCAAGAGAAGACCCTCCCTTGGAAAAACTACGGTGGCAGAGGGTTGCTCTCATTTTTTGGTCCCCTCTGGATTGCTATCTAAAACTCATGACATCACAGGCAAACTTTTTCCCAGGAACTTTGTGGTAGGATCAGCAAGGAGATTTCCAGGGAGTGGTGGAATGAGAGAGACTGCTTCTGCTTCACAAAGCAGGAGACCTTAAAGACATTGAGAGGCTGGGAAGCAACCTGCCTTGTATTCCCCAGTACCAGTCATTCTGTTTCAGCATATCTGCTGGAAGCACCCTTTCCTCCATCTACTACTGCAAGGCTGGTGTTTTTTGTTTGTTTGCTTTGTTAAAAAAAAGTGAGCTGGCCCTGGATTACTGCTAGAACTGGGATATGACATCCATTTTCAAAACCATTTTGCATACGATTTTAAATAGGCGACTGAAAAGGAAAGATGTGTGAATGACATATTCTCTGTGACAGCAGTGGTGAATCAAAACAGTAAGTGGGGTTGACATGAAAGAAGTAATGGACTTTTGAATCAGCCTAGGCATAACTCAGAAGCTTCATGACCCAAAAATTGGTGCAAACATTTTCATAGATTTATGGAGAAATGGATTTTCTTTCCCACATCTTGCATGTTGAATGTCATATGTGCTAGCGCTGAGTTTTATCTACTTTCCCATGCAGTTCATGGGAAACTGTTATATCTGTATGATGTCAGCATGAAACCATAGGTCAGGTTAGTGGCTCTTGTATGTGAAACATCTGAGAAGCTTTTAAGAAACCCTAAACCCAGAAATTGTCATGTTTGGTTTGGGGTTTGTTTTGTTTTGTTTTGTTTTGTTTTGTTTTGTTTTGTTTTGTTTTGCATATTATTCTCTTTAAGGATTTTTTATCTACTGTGTTTACAAATAATTTTTGTTTCATTCCACTCAAAACCACACCTTATATGGCAAAAACAAGCAATACAAATCTTCCACATTCTGATACTGTGCCCTTGTTTCTATGGGGTCTTTTTTTTTTTTGGAGAGGTGACGG
>VXBZ01011939.1:28320-47631 GCA_013399135.1 Heliornis fulica
CATCTAATTTGAGTTACTGTACACTAGTTCTTTAGTGAATACCTCCAGAAATTGGCAGGATGGAATGTAGGAGTAATTTTTCTTAATAAGAAAAATTAGTGGCAATGTCACAGAAGCTCATTGGAAACTCATGCCATGAAATTACTGCAGACATTTGACATATTAACATGCGTTTTGATACCTGCATTGCATTTTATAAACAGGATGTACACACACGTTGCGGTGAAATGGTTATTGATTCTCTTTTTCTGAACTCCTGTAAGAGACAATACCTCATAACACACTTTAGTTACATGATATATGTTTTGTTAATGTCTCCAGTGTCTTAACTACTTGATGTGCGTGACAGCATCGGCAGAAGGCTGCAATATAAGCTTTAGGATTGTTTGTTACAGATGTGTGAGCATCTGAAACACTGTTCTAGAGAATGAATATTTACCATAGGCCAAATGCAGGTCAGGTAGTGTAGCAGTGTGAGCATGTAAATCGGTGCCTGTCAGCCAAATATGTCACAAATATCTGCAGGGAAAATAAATTATTTCTCTGTAATTCACATTGCTTTTGCTTCTGTGGGTGACCGGGCAAGGCAAGCCACTTTGGATTCATTCCCCACAGCACAATCAGAGGATTTGCTTTTACAGGTATAGTCTTGCCATTGTGGTTGTGTTTCTGTTTATGTTCATGCCTTTTTTGATGGCAACAGCAAAATGGGACAGACAATTACAATGGTATAACACAAATTTTTTGCTCTTGGGGCAGTCAGACGGCATCCTTAGGTGAATGAGTCCTGTAGATTCCCTGTTTCAGTTGTTAGCTTTCATGGCAAAGATATCTTTTACACACAGATAGCTGCTATGTATTAACTGATTTGTGTGAAAAACAGTATAAAGAGAGCACTCTTGGGTCAATCAGATGAGGTCAAATGCAGGGGTATGGGACAGCTCTGACTTTATCTGGGTACTTCACAGGAAGCAGTGAAAAGGTTTTTTCTGCTGTTGGGATTCTTGAGTGAGGTAACACTGTGTTGTGGGGTTTAGGATTTTTTTTTTGTTACCTAGTTGCAGAAAAGTGGGTTAAGTTTGCATTTACAATTTGCTCTCAGAGGAATTTTCTTGTTGAAACAATTGCTCTGAAAATGATTTTTAAGAAAATGCACATAGTGTTCATTGAAAAAAGAACACTTAGAAACACAGTTCTCAGTCCTGAGAGTTTATACTAGAAACCTGTGGCTAAGAGTTATTTTCCATAGTTGAAAACTGTGACTTCTTTGTCCTGTTAACAAGGATAACTCAGTTTTCAAATGTTTTGAGTGAGCTGCTCAGACCTACTTCAAGTTTAATCATTATTCCTAGAAATTATAATTTAGGGAAAAGATTTTAATGATTGAGTTCAGAAAGTATAAACTGGTCTGAGAATCAAAAATTTTTAACCAAAGGTGACACAAACATTTATTCTAGCAGTACTTTTCTCTTGAGAACTCCCAATGATTATTTTGTCCTTCCGCAGTTTGTTTACATCTGTCTTTTAATGTTATTGGTTATTATTTCTTTAGAATAATGTCAATGAGCCTCCTTTATGAACTGTAAACCTATTCTGTTATTCCACATATAAAAGCATTAAGTCATAAGTTCTGTGTTTGTTTACCTCTCTTGTAAGCCTTGTTTCTGCTGGTGGAACACTGTACAAAGGTAAGTACTCTGTGGAGAGTAGGTATGCACGAGAAGCTAATATGCCTCTATGCAACAGTGAAATTCATGTAATACTGCTCCTGTATTTTGTGAGATGGCAAAAGTTCTTGGTTTAATCTTTCACCTCGAACTAAGCATCCAGAGATTCAGAGGAATAATGGCTATGATGAAGGAAGCAAATTTTGCCTTGACGTTACTTCATAAAATATTCTGTATTGAGACTCAAAACCTCCTTTCAGATGAAGGAGGCACATACTTCAAATTAAGTTTATGATAATGGCCATTTTTCTGAAGCAGAACAAGTGTCCCGGGCTCAAGATATTAAAACTCTGTATCTGGGCTTAGTCTTTTCCCCTTTTCAGGAGTCAGGAAACCATTATGAAGCTTATTGCCCAGAGATCTGCTTTACCAGGCTAACTACAGCACAATAAGTGCAGAGAGAGGGGATGTGTCTGTATTAAAAAAGCAAGAAAAAATTTATTTCAGATGGTTGTTATTTAACTTTTACCTCAGTGAACACTGTATGGCATAACCCCGCAATGTATACTTTGATGCAAGAGAGTTCCCAAATTGCATGATTAATGAAGTTACATGTTATTTCCAGCTCCCAGCTACTAAGTAGCTGGCTATAGGCATTAAGGACAAAATTTGGAAGAATTTAGCAATAAGATAAAATTAAAATTCCAAAACATTCTGTCTGTAGAATCACAGGAGAAAGATAAAAGAGCAGCACAAGTAACTGCATAATATCTTTTTTGATTAAAAGCCATTTATAGAATCAGCTGTAAGGAGTTAGGCATGAGCAAGAGGCAGACAACATGAGGCAAAACCAGGCATCTCTGCTCAAAGATAATGGAAATATGTATTGTAGTAACATGGAAGAAATTCGAGCCTGTAGTCATTATTCTGCTGTCAGTCACACAAGGAGTAGAATGCACATATGTCTTAATTGACTTCACAACATTGTAAAGAAGGTCATAATCAGAAGCTATAAATCCGCCAGACAGGTTGTAGCAAGCAGGGGATGAACAACGAGCCACTCTTATGTATGCAGGGAAGGACTCAGAAGTTCTTACAGGAGTAAAGATATTCACAGCTGTCAACTAATGGGTGTCAATGGCCATTGTAACAGGGAGAGGTGAAGATCTGGGTGTATTCATCTATGAAAGGCAGCATGCTTGCTGTTCATTTATCTGCCTTTCCTTATTAAATAACACCCTGAGCTCCATTTTATCTGTCACATTCTGCAAACTCATGTAATTTATTTTCCCCATTTCTTTTTTTCCTACCTAGCTTTTCCTATCAAGATGACGTGTATTTTTGCTTCTCCTAACTTGAAAGAGGACTCCTTGTTTATCAAACCCCCATATTTTCTCAGGATTCATCTTAAAATATTTGACTTTGTTAACAAGCATACATTTGAAAACCTTATGAGAAAGTGATTCAGATTTCTTATTAATCATGTCATCAACATTATGGAGTTACACCACAGTTTCTGGAGGTTGCTGAGGTGTCTTAAAGGCACTGTCATTGGAGAAATTTTTCTCTTCAGTGTCTTTCAGTTAGAAAAGAATATGAGAGTAAATTATTTTCTGGGAAAGCTCAAAGTCATTTGTCTAGCCCTGGTCAGGTTGCAAGGACTGAAGGATCTAATTGACCAGTGTTTTTCTGGAACTCATTTGAGTTGAATTGAGTACATGAGCCAAACTAATTTGAGGTGCAACCTCAAATTAGTTTGGCTCATGTACTCAAAGACAACACCATGGTGAAAGCCAGGGTGCAGGAGGTGGGGATGACTTTAAGGAACACATTATTTACCCCAGCTAAAATATTAATGCATCTGTATTGATTCAAATCTTTTAAATATTATGTTCAATGAATTGAAAAGCCAAATATTCTTATGAGACTTCTGATTAACATTCACCTTTACAAGAATAATATTTACATACATGCCTGGACTTTTTAGACTTCTCTTCTGTCAAAATACATTTGGATCCTTATTTAGCTATATTTTAAGCTTAAGTACACTGCTAGCAAAAACATGTATAAAAATATGATTTTTTCCCCTCTATTTGGCAGATTTTATGTTATCAAATAAAGCTGTCTGTATTTTCCATGAACTTTGATTTTGACTTTGGGGGGGGAAGGGTTGTTGTTGTTTGTTGGAAATTAATTAAAAAATATTTAAACTGAAGCCCCAATATTTTTATTGTGAAATTTTGCCACGGTACCCCTACCGCAGATGTAGCTTGAGCCTTGCTTCTGTGCCGGTTCTGCTGGTGACTCAGTTTCCCTGGTTGGATTACAATTGTCTTGATGTGCCTAGTTTCACTTGCAAGATCATCAGGTAAGTATGTATATCAAAAATTGATCTGTAGAGAAGAAAATATTACTTACGATATTAAAGCCGCAGTATTTGGAGACTGCACCAGGAATTCCAGATTTCCATTTCTGGTTTTGGAGTTGGGGTCTTTTCTGCTTGCTTGTAACCCTGAGTATACTTCATTTTAATTTTCATACTGAGTGAATTCATTTTTTAAAAAAATCTTTAGGTAAAAAAATCTCATCCCAAAAATAGTTTCAAGAGAAAAATTGGTGCCAGCTCCGTGGCTATATTCTCACATGTAAATCAATGGTTTGCTTTAACTGTGGTGCAGTATTTCTCTGACCTACCTCCAACAGCAGAAGTGAAATTAAACCAAGAGTTCATATCAACCACTTGGGTTATGAGACTTTGACATTATTTCAATTTTACACATCATTTTCCTCAGTCTGTTGAAATAGATAAGCAAAGTGGGCAGGGGTGTAAGATTTTTCAGGACTGGATTTGCAGCTTATGTGGTTGTCAGAGCTAAAGACATGCACATTCCCAGAAGTATTTCTGTCTGTTATTTTTCCTTGAGAAGTATCGTCTTTCTAAAATCACCTTTTGCAAGGTAATCAAGTACTCCCCAGCATGTGGCTGACGGTGGTCCCAGAGCTGCATACTTTATGGCATGCCTCCATCAGCCTTTGACATAGGACAGAAACTGTAATTTGGAGCCAGTAATGTAAACCTCGAGATAATGGAATAACTTTTAACTGACCTGAATCAAGCATAAACAATAGAGCAGTTTGAAAGGTTTGGTCTAAAAAAATGTCGCAGTCTATGGAAGAATGCTTCCTCTGTTTGATCTGTCACTAGATTTCTCAAAACATGACACTCCTTGAACATAATATACTTTGATGATAAACCAGATTAACTTTCCCAGTACAAATGAAAGGGCACCTGTTGCCAGAATGCCCATATTCCTCGTTGGCTGTCTTGTAGCTGTCATCACTTCAATGCAATCTGTGCCCAACATACTGGAATATAATGAATATGTCAGAAGTTGGAGGTCAGCCATCAAAGTACATGAAAACTTGGCTTGCATACAGTGTTAGCATAGAGGCCTTGCCTATCATCTTGTGCAAAGGATTTCTGTACCACTTGATTTGTTTGCACAGGGTTTGTTTCTGTTGGATGGAACACATTTACTGAGAGGCTTTTTGACAGCCCATTCAAACATTTTCAATTTTGAAAATGGTGCTTCCTGTTCCAGGCTCTGTAACTGATGGGTGGTGTGAAATACCACTGTAGCTGATCATGCTTTGTATTTATTGTTATTGTTTTAGCATGGAAAGAGCCATGATGTGTACTGATGTATTTTCATGAGAGGAAAGGATATAACAGGGTGTCCAGGGTTTGGCTAGGATAGGGTTATTTTTCACCAGTAGTTGGGGTGGGACACAGCCAGAAGGTGACTCAAACTAACCAAAGAGGTTATTCTATGCCTAAGATGTCATGTTCAGCTTAAAAGGTGGGCAGGTGGGGAGGGTTGGCATGGCTCCAATATGCGTGGCCCAGGGACAGCTTAGCTTCTGGACAGGTCTGAGCTATATGGCCCAAGTTGTGCGGTCCTGTGAGAAACTGCATCCTGTATCACCAGCATATTTTTCTATAAAATCCTTTTTTTTTTTTTGGTTTTTTTTTGTTATTTCTCCCTCTCTTTGCTGTCCCAGTAAACTGCCCTTATTCCAACCCATGAAGTTTGCCTTTGTTTCCCCATTCTTCTCTTTAACCTCTCATGGGGGTTGGGTATATGTGAATGAGTGGCTGTGTGGTGCTCAGCTGCCAAAGGGGTTAAACCATGACACAGGGATACTACGTATCTACTAAAGCCTATCCCTCTTACATACATTTAATGGAACAAAGATAGGTTTTTTTTGCTTTATTCAGCCCTGCTGGATATTATCAGTCTCTTTGATGGTTTGTAATTTTTCTGGATTAAAGATTTCAGACTTTTACCCTTGGTGAATATAATGGTTTAAAGTACAACAGACATTTCTAATAATTCTTAAACTTCCTATGAACTCCTGTCCTTGAAGTATGACCTCTTGGGTGCTTTACTCCATATTTTTTTAAGTGACCTCAAACATTTGTGTAAAGGTTAAATTCTCTTTCACACCTCTTCTTCACATCTTTACCCATCATATTGAACCTTTTACACATGAGGAGCTCTCAGAACATGAACATTCATTTCTTGGCATCAACTTTCCTCCTCCACTTCTTCACAACATACCCTTTCTAAAGCTCCACACTTTTTTCTGATTTTGTATCTCTCTTCACATCCACAAATTAAGATGTTCTCGGTAAGATACAGTAACAGACATAAAACTGGGTCAGTCCGAGTAGCTCCACCTTTTCTGAAAGAGAAATATTCCAGGATAACAAACGTTACAGTAATGTAATTTCTCCAGTTTAAAATATAAATTTGGATATCCTGCTTATTACAGTACAGCATGTCAAACCCCTCAGCAAAGATGTTCCTGACCACAGAAAACAGAAGCATGAAAAGCTCTCTGTGATTTGTTGTTTCTTTCTGGCCTCCACAACATCTCCGCAAGTCCCTTTTATGTGTCAGGCCCTTTGCAATTAACTCTAGCTACTCAACTATGCTCAAGCACAATGAGGATAGCTAAGAAACTTAAGAAGGACTTTAGGAAGATCTCAAAGTTAGTTGAACTATTTTTTGAAGTTTGATTTTATTTTATTTTTTACTCTTGATATATGAGAAGAATGGATCCAGACTGAGAAATTGCTCTCTAGCTTCCTAGTCTAGCTGACCTGATTGTTTTGATTTCTTAGATGAACAGCATCATAGTTACTTTTCAGTGCAATTTATCTCAGGGGTTATGTTTTCGAACTATTATTTAAGTGAAAAGGAAAAAGAAGGTAGTTTAGCTGTCCTCAAATTATTAGCAAATAGGTGAAGTTCTTCATTCAAATAAGAATGAAAAAAAATGACAGCAACCTCTGGGGAAAACAACAGAAACAGGATGAGTCACTCCTTGAGTTGAGGGTATTTAGATACCTACCTTTTCCCAAGATGTTGCCCTAACTCAAATTTCTAACTTGTTGGTCTTGATGGTCTTCCTTGGCTTGTTCACCTTCATTTAAAATATGTATAGTCATTAAAACCCAGACATCTTCATGCCTGGAGGTAACAAGCAGTCACTGAGTTACAGCTTACATTGGTTAGGAGCTTACTTGGCAGACGTAATTTGAATCTTTTAGGCAGACAAGGGAGTTGAACCTGTATTTTTTGCTTTCTCTGTATTTTACAAAGTATATTTTAAGATTGTGGGATACATCTTAGGTAATTTTGGTTGATATATCTCTGAATTAAAACCACCACAAAATGAAATAAAGCTGAAGACATGTTAAAATAAACTGCACCCTAAAGATAAAGAGGGTGCACTTGCATTCCCCAGTGTAAAATTTGTGCTTGACTATACCTTTTAGGCATCTTCAGAATGTATCTGTAACTGGTGAGGACATGGTAAAAAAGTAAAACCTTACAGTGAATGGCAGTGCACAAATTAATTATTTCTCCCAGTCACCTTATATGAGTGTTGGGAATGTATGATTTCTGTGCTTGCTCTGAAGATCTTGCTTCAGGTAAGTGGTGGTTTACATATGGTAATAACAGGAAGCCTATGTTTTGATTCACAAAGAGTGTGCTAGAAGCAGAAATAAATTACAGAGGCATTCCAAAAGCCCACACCCATTCCTCTCCCAAATCCACATCAGATTTAGACAAGTGAAATTTTCAAAGGAGATGCCTCATCCTAGGTGATAGGATAAGATATAATTTATCTCCTGAAGAAAGAAAGGGTGACAACCTATAACAGTAACATAGAATTGTCATCACAACACTTACATGTTATGAAGTAACCTGTGGTCAAATCACATGCCTTTAGTTTTATATTGGCAAACATAAAAAAAAAAAAAGGATTGAAGTCTCAACCACTGGCAATTCTTCCTTATCCCACAGGTTTTCAGTTGCTAAACTTAGATATAATATGTGATTTTCCATAAAGCCCTATCAGTATGTGGCTTACAGATGAACTCATGAGCTTAACTACCAAGGAATGAAACTTCTTTTAATTTTAGAATGCTGTAACTCACAGAACTTATCTTAGAGAAAGGGGTTTCTTCATTGGACTTTTATTGTCTCTTGCAATATAGTAAATATCTGTTAAAAATTAACAGAAATGCTTTCATGTTACTGAATTCTGGGAGGAGAAGGGAGGAGGGAGAGTGGAAATCCCTGCTAAATATTTAATACAATGAAGCACTATCTACATGACAATGTCAATTTCCACTAAAGTATTTATGTTCATTCACAATGCGTGTGGGAAACAGCAAGTCTTTATCCTTCTCTGGTACCTTTCCTTAAAGGTACTTGAGGTACTCTATGAATGTTCATTAATTATGTCCATCAAGCCTCTCAGAGATAGGTGCATTTTGCTGATCCGATGTAAAAGAAAACCCAGAGCACCAGGGATTCACCCAGGGCCAGGGAGCAGCTGCACTGGGAAACATGTCCTTGTCATTCAAACATTGCACTGGGACCTCATGTAACTGTGCACCATTTGGGTCCCTGTCACGGGCTCACTGTAAGGTCTTAGGCAAATTGTTTGTTTTTCCTGGGTAAATCCTAAAGATACTGTGATGAAGTAAGGGATGAAATTCTGTTCCATTCAGCTGTCAGGTTTTTATGTCCTGCCAATGCACTTACATTAAAAGAGGAATTACATTTCCTTATTAAAAAATTGTTGATACCCCTCTGGATTGTTAGAAATATTCATGCTGGTGAATTGTTTGCTTATCCAAAATGCTTCAGAGATTTCTATCTCCTAAAACTTTGCCTGAGCTACTGGGATGTACTGAAGTGTTGAGAAAAGCTTATAAAAATTTAGGTGTAGAAGGAGGTAAAGTATTGAAATTAATTTTAATTAAAAGATAATTTCAATTATCCTATATCTAACAAGAATATTGGCTTCATCCAACCCTGTATCCTACACTGGACAATGGCTAGCACCATATGCTTCAGTGAAAGTGCAGGAATTCCCACAGTGGACAATTATGAAATAAGCAGTTGGCTAGAGCAGTCAGACCCATGACCCAGGTCCAAATGTTTTCGTTGAACACAAATTGTTCCACATCTTTAGCAGTCAGTTTAATGCACAGAAAAGTTAAACATATCCTGGAGATCTGTAGCTTGATGTTTGCATGGTTTAAGATGCATAAGCACCTGTCCGATTAAGGGCCTAAAATTTGATGTGTTCCTTCCCTCTCTACATTAAAATTATTATTATTTTTTTAATTCAAAACAAAATCAGCTTAGTTGTAAAATCTTGGTTAATTGCTGTTTCATCCTTTATCAGTAACATTTAAATCCCTGTAACAGGCACATTCTTATTGTTAGGATAGAAGCAATGGTGGTGGTGTTCCATAAAGTTTGGGGTGCGGGGGGAGCAGTTACTGAAATGCAGTTTTCTCCACCACCTAGACAAATGTACAGTTATATTTCTGTTCAATTTCTTTTGCCTTTGCAAACAAAATCCCATCCCGCTCTTCAAAGCTGTCTTCCTTGAGCAGAGGGACAAAGGGCTGAAACAACCTGTGAAGAGCCTGTGGTCTTCAACAGCCTGGCCAAATGCCGTGCCCTCGTTCCCCTCCTGAGCAGCACTTGGCATCATCCCAAGGGGGATAAGGCTGAGGAGCATCTGTAGACTTGTCTCCAGCCTGTCCCACGTCAAGCAGAGAGCAAACCCATACAACTATCCTCTTGTACACTTTGTTGTAGTGCCTGGTATTCCTGTGTTGTGCACTGTGTTCATTCATACGGCCTCGTTCATGTAAGGCTGCTACTAACCATACAGCAAAATAACTGTGTACAATTACATACCATGTGAAATATATAAATACAGCTCCTGTAAAATAGGTTTAGTACCTTGAAATGGATTTTAGAATTAAAGATGGAGAGAAAAGGATATTGGAATTAAAACCTGTTTAACAGATGTCCCATCTATTATATAGTTAATCTCTCATTCTGTAAAAACATTTAATAATCGTTTGGTATATACACAGTAACTCCCTTATGAAAATCTAAATTAAATGTTTACTTGAGGATCTTAACCTAAAGCATTACAGAGGAGAGATTGTTATTGATTCCACATTGAACCCTAGGCCTTGTTAATTAATTGTGTAATTTGAATTCATTATTTATGGAAGTAGTTAGCCAAAAAGCAGAGCAATATAATGTCTGTGTGTTGCTATGAAACATGCTTTCAATGCCAAATACATGAATTTTTCGCTGGTCCTTGTAAAGCTGTATGTTCCTTTAGGAAGGTACTACTTGCATTATTCAAGTTTTTTGCATTATTAATTGTTCTTGTAGGAAATAGATGCAGCTTTGAAATAATCCATGTCTTTTTATGACTGGAATTCAGAGACTGCAGTCCAAACAATATGCTGGTTATAACTTTCATAGCAAGGACAAGAAAATTATTACAATTTAAGGTTAATCAGTCATCAGAAATTGCTCTATGTAACACAATTTAAATTACTAGGTTCAGGTAAAATTTAAAATTAGCAAATATTCTACCTAATAAAAGAAATATGAACATTTATCCACCATCCATCCATCCATCCATCCATCCATCCATCCATCCATCTTTATATATGTATATCCATTCACATATAAACACACATATACACACATAAAATAGATTTCTGTGCAAACCTTCCAAGGGGTTCTCAGTATAGTCAGAAAGACTATACAGTCTTTCCACTTCTTCTCATGTACAATCTCATGTGAAGACAATATCAGAATTTTCTGTCTTAGAATGACAGAATTTTCTGTCTTTCTTTTCTTTGATTTTATTTGTATGCCGACTATTTTGTTGGTTTGACTCTTCTTCCATAGTTTAACACGTTTATCGGTTTTACATTTGGATAAATAGCATGTAGGTTTTATTAGGATTCTGCACAAGAATAGGGCTTACTGTTAAACTATAACAACTTCTTTATTTTCTCCTGGTTCCTCTTTCCTTCTCCAAGTTCATTAAAAGACCTCTCTGCATTACCACATCCTCCAAAGATCACACCAGATGTGCACAATTACCGTTCTTTACCTTGAAAACTGGGATTTACTGCTAAATACTTACTCTGGCTGAGTGGCAAAGATCAATACATTATCTGACTGGAGGCTGAAGCACACTGTGACTCACTTTTACAGATGAAGAAGTCTGAAACAAATGTATGATGATCGTCTATACTCATGGCTCCACTTGGTGAGCTCACGGTCAACCTTTTTTGATACTGAACCCATGTACAGCTTCACTGTGTTCAGGTGCTACATCTTCACTTCTATTCTCTGGTTCTCATGATCCTAAGAGTTACTGCAGGAATAGTCTCTGAGAAGTGACATTGCTGCATGGGCCTTTGAAGTCCCACAGTTCTGTCCTGAAGCTGATGAGCTGGAACAAATATGCCACTAACCTGAAAGGATGGTCTGACCCCCAAGGCTGAGCTAAACCATCTCCATATCTGTAAGATATGGAGATGCTTGCTTGGAAGAAGGGATAGTTCTTAGTGTCCCAGAATCCTCTTTCTGGATGATAATTTTAACTTTTTGCCTCCCTTTACCCTACTATCTCGACCACATACCAGTTGCCATACTGATGCTGCGGTAGTTTATGCATGACAACGACGAGGTAAAGGTGAGACCAAGGACGGTGGCAAAAGAAGCAGCTTATCTCCAGAGCATATTCAGAAAAACTGCTGCAGATCTCATGGCATATGGCCTCATTCTTCATTAAAAGCTAGGTCTTCCTTACTCCAGTTCCCCTGAAAGGTTTCTCGGTATAATTGGAGATCCCACTACAATGAAATTACATTAATTTGCAGGGAGCTTACACAGCTCCCTGCAATATTTAGAAATGAAGAGTTTTACGTTCTTCTTGATAATACTCTTTGGCTCATGGTGCATCCTGTCTATTTTTTGATAAAGAGGGATAAGTATTTTACATGCACTGAAAATGCAGTTCCCAGTTTTTACAAGTTAGCAAATCTAATGCTCCTGTAGGGACTGAAACTACCACATTTCTAATGTTTTCTCATTTTTAAGAGATTATTTTTACTTTTGCACAATGGAGACTTTCATGTTTATACATGTACTAGCCTATACACAAACAGGTGTGTAGATAAACATAAACTTGCATATATATATGCATGGAGGTGTGTAGATGCAAATGAGCATGCATTTACTGAGTGCACATATCAAGGATACTGGTACTTATTGTCTTTTAAAAGAAAAGTCAGTCTTTAGTTATAGAATCTTTTCTTACATGTCAATAACTTTGAAATACGTGAGGTAATGGAAACTGTGACAAACACTGTGCTGTCACAAATTATTTTCTTGGCTTATGTTTTCTTCTAGGGGAAAAAGGAAGATTTAAAGTTAAGGGTTTGAAGACCATACTCAATTATGCAAAAAAAAAAAACAACACAAAACCAACCAAACCAAACCAAACAAAACCAAACCAAAACAAAACAAACCAAAACAAAACAAAACAAAAATTGGAACAGATAATAATGAATCTGAATCTGATACAGTCTGAAATACTGAAAATCAGGTTTGTCCCTTCAGAGTTTCATTTTCTCAGGAAAAGTCCCCATACAATGAAGAAAAAGCCCCAGCCTTTCTGTATTTGGCTCTTTGCTAACTGCAATTCTAAGGCATTAGTAATGTACACAGGTTTTTCACCAGAAGTGGAAAAACAGTCTCTAGGAAACTAGCTTTTAAACCAAACAATTCTGATTGTAGAGAACCGTATGCAAAATATAACTGATGCCCGCAAGTTTGTTAAAAGGCTTGACTTTTCTCTGTTCACAGAATTTTCCAGTGATTATTTTTCCTGAAGATATAGTTATTAGAAGTTCAGATTTTGAATATTCTAAAGTAAGAAACTGAAAAAGCCAAGGTTACTTTCCTAATGGTACCAAGGTCAAATCACACTTACTGCAAGATACACTTATGGATGATACACACAGATTTGCTGTGTGCTCACATCATGTATATCCTTGCAGAAAATGCATGTGTTATGTAATACCCATTACAGCTAGACAGAAGATCAGAAATAGTTTCTCTTAGAATCATAGAATCATTTTCCCATGACATTTCTGAAATACATTTTTTTCCACTCCAAGTACTAAGGTGATCAATAATTGTATGTCTGGATATAATTTGGGTATACCTTTCAGTCTGGGTGGGTTGACGAAGCACAGGTTTAAATCAGTTCTATTTGTGTGCACCTATTCTTTTGTTATCCATGTGTGCTTTACAGACTACCTATGTTCCCCATAGCTAATAGGTAAAGGACCTGTCTTAATATGTTAGCTCCCTGTATGTGTCTATGAAATGTATCCTCTGGTCTCTAAGCAGTGAATTTGATTGCTATGTGTAGTCAAGAGGCTGAAATATCTTTAATTGTGTCATTTCTTTATTTTCTAATGTTGCATTGTTTATGATAATGTTCTTTGCCATTATGCTGAGAGCCACGTCAGCTTTTTTCCTTATTTTTTTTTTTTTCAGTCCATTTCTACTCTAAAGTAATACTGCAGGGAAAATAGAAAGCATAAATCAGAACATCAAAGTAAGTCCCACCATGCTACAGTGTACAAATAGCTGTTGATGAGTTTGCCATGCTTACTGAACTGAATAAATATAAAAGCTTTTCATGTGCATTCCTATTTTCAGTCCAAATACAGTGCGTTAACCTCAGAATATCAAATTGAATCAGGGGTTCTGAGAAGAGCTGGCTCCAAAGCAGTTAGAATGACACTCTTCATTACACTATCTAGATTCAGGTTTCAGACAACCATAACCAGTGCTTTCACAACCTCTCACCTAAAGTCAGATAATGTACAGCCACCCAAATAAGCTACTGAATTTCCCTTTGAGTGCTTCTGAACCTCTCAAAATGTGGAGTCTGCGGAGGCCCTGAAAACTGAGACTGAAATTGTTATGAAGAGACTTTACTGGATGAAATTTTTCCTTGCCAGGCACAAATAAACAGCTCTCAATAGGGTGCTCACCACACAGTGTGTCAGCACATATTATGCAGTCTGGTGCTGAGTGGATGTGTCAGCTGCCCATTAGACCACACTAAAATAGAATTGCTGGCAGCCTGAAGCATGAAGCATGATATTAGATAAAGTGATGAAATTTCACTCGATTAAAGAGCTAGGTCAAGGACAGTTACCTCAGGAAATTCCTTTTTTTCCTAGAATATTCTCACAAGTTTGACAAATTTATTCTCCTTTTCTGCTTATTTTTGATTATCATTCAAATTATACAAATGGCTGCATTTACAGTTACTGGCTTCTGACATATTGGGGATGACTGGAATAGTAGATTTTTATTATGTAAAAAAGGAGAGGAGGCAGAAAAGAATTGACTGTGCTCCACATTAGAGGCTATAGGAAACGTTAGATTGATTTGTTTAGAGTTGTTTGTGTTTTCTTCCTCTGAGGTGAGAGCAGCTGGGATTTTTTTGTTAGGCTCACTGAATGCTAGCAGCACCTGAGGGAATAAAAAATTGCTCCCTTTATCCATGGGAAATGCATGCTGTTGGCAAAAGGATCTGCATCTGTTTTGCTTCTTGACTGGAGTGCTGAGGCCTCACCTAGTCAGATAAACCTGTGGATTTGATTTAGTGTCTGTATCAGCTCCTCAGAGTGCTCCACAAGAAGAAATTAATGCACACAGCTAAATCTGCTGCATTTTATTGCAGTTTGGCAGGAGCCATCTCTCTCCACCTCCCTCAATTTAATTTCAATTAGGATCACAAGTTGGTCTGAAACCTAAGAGGAATCTGAAAGGTTAATTACCATAGAGTCCACTATCCTTGGAGCCAGTCCCTGACCCTTATCCTGTGAAGTTTTTTTGGTACAATTTCTAAACAATGTATGACATCTTGCAAATTGTTTCAATTCTTATTAATTAGAAAATGCGCACTCTTCTCATTCAGAGGGTCTCCTCCTCATGCTATACCAGATGCAAAGCAGAATTTGTAGTTAATTCAAACCCTATCATCCTTCTCACACCATTGCCCATTACACCCATGTACAAATGTATCATAGTGAATAGCATAAAAAATCCTAGACACAGCACTTCTTAACCCTTCTGCAGTATTGGTGCTGAATTCTGTGCCTGAGATCAGTGGTTACAAGGCAGCTACCAGGTAATAACATTTAGGCCAGACTGATTTTGATTCCCTTCTGATATAGTATTTTCTGAGATAATTATCATATATATATATATATATATGAGAGAATTTATATATATATACACACACACACATACATATATATGCATCTTAACATGTGCAAAGCTTGTCCTGGAATTTTACTGGCATTTTCACAGGGACTCAAATGCTCTTTCAGTATCACTGATGATGCTGAAAAAAAATAAAAATTTTATTCACCCTGAAAGCAAGTAGAATTTTGCAAGGCTGCAGTTACCACTGGAAATACCTGTCTGATGAATGGCTTCATGAAAAATGCCCAAATCAACATAATACTGAGGTTATCATAAAAAATGAGACCTTAATAAAAGTCTAGGGAAAATTACCTTTTGGATGACAAATAGCATGACATTCAACTCCTAATACTAGTAATCTAGGAGTCTCAATAGATACAGTCATCCTACCCAGGCACACATTTAGAGGCTCAAATTAGACTGCATGTAATATTTTGTGTATAACATTGATAATAAAAATAGAAGATATAACTTGGAGAAGAGATGCACAACAGAAGTGAGGTCAGGCAATTATGGAACCATGCTGCTAAATCTTGTAATTGTTTTTCATTTTTGTTTTGCCTGGTTTGTGTTTGTGCTCCCCCCTGCCCCACAACCCCCATGTAAATAACAGTTTAATTTCCAGTTCTGTGAAATTAGTCTCCCAGGAAAAAAAAAAAGTCAAAATATTAATTTGTATTTATGTTATTTACTTATTTAACTATTTAATTATTTGTTTTTACCAGCAGGTTCCGAGTCTAACCTCAATAAAATTTCCTCATTGAAAACACACAGAGGCACACCAGTCCTGCACGGTGAAGATGATGAATTTGTTACTTTTCTTCTGTATGAGGTTAGTATTAAAGTAATATAATCCTTACACAGACAAAAGATAGCACTGTTCTAAATGGATGGCTCTTTTCTGTTCTAGCTGTGTTTTGCACTGCTCCAGGTGCCTGCAGCAAAGCTCTTGTCGCTCTCACACTTTGGTGGTTTGTTTACCATTGTTCTTCAAAACAAAACCAAACAAAACAGAAACCTCAAGTCCTTTGCTAAAATTATTTAGCATAATAAGGCTCTTTATGAAGCAGTGAAAGTGGATGTTTACTGCTGGTTGACAACAAAGACATGTCTGTTTACTAAAGAGCCTGTAGGATGAAATCTGATATGGCATTTCCCCCGTTTTCGCATTGCTGAAGGAGTGATCAGCTGCTGCTGCCAACTCATGCCATCTACAGCAAAACCCTCTTGTCTGCGTATCTTTTTCCATCCCCACCCCTGTGCACAGCCAATGACAGCCAGCGTAAGCTCTTTGACAACTGGTAAGGAAATGTGGTCATAACCATTTGGGGTTTTTTTGTTTGTTTGTTTGTTGTTGTTATTGTTGTTGTTGTTGTAGTTTCTTTTTTAACGTTTTAGATAGCCCAACGTCTTTGCAAGCAAGGGCAGGAGATATGGAGTGAAGGAGCAGTCCCCTGATTCACAAAGGTGAGAGTCCTTTCCCTTTCATCGGGCTGTAAGGAGAAATGTATAGGAAAGGGACCAAAAGTGAACCGCTCAGGCTCAGGTATAATATCAAGGTTGCAAACAATTTCACTCATTTCTCCAGGAATGCCTTCTTAAGGAGATGTTTAAGTGACACTGTGAAAGCACGAGGCAGAGACTGGTCCCTTGGCTCTCTACACTCAGCTACAGTCCAGCTGAGCCCTTTCTTTCTTCAGGTTGTGTACCCTGAGCTCTGGTGTGAGCAAGGTCAAGCTGTAGTGTTTTCTTGGGCTCTTGCAAGGCTCAGTTGCCAGGGAATGTAAATTAGGCTGAAGTGCAAATACCACCAGTTTACTGCCAAAAGCCTCAGCTAGCTTGTGCCACAGGGAAATAGTTGTTCAGTCAGGGTTCCCCAATCAAAAATATCATAGTCCCCAAGCTGCTAAACAGCATGTTGCGGTCTTTATTAAATTGAATTAGTTGTTCTGCTTCAGGGATCATAAAGTGAATCACCTCCCACAAAGAAACTTGTGGAAGAGTACTTGAAACGCTGTTCTGAGCACCAGGAACTGCAAGCTCTGATGTTGTTCAGAGTAGGGCACACTGTACCGTCCTGTTAGCTCAAGCAGTTAGCTCCTTAGTGTTTCACAAGGTTTGAAAGCCAATTCCTGGCCTCCTCCAGCTTGTGAAAAGTGAAGCTGTTCTGTCATTACACACTGATAGTTTGCTGTATGTCACTTGGGCTCTAGTCAACACAACTTATGTCTCCCACTCCTCTCTACAATCTGTCTGTTGCAGTTTCTCCACAAGTGACACTATAATACTGCCCTTTTCCCTATCGTGTTTTAAACAGCTGAGCAGTTGGCACTGGTCAGGTAATGTTTGTGTTAAGGCTTGGTGAAATGAGCTCAATAGTTTATATTTGAGGGATAATGATCCTGCCTCTTTGCAAAGTGAGGTGGACAAACTGGGATGGCTTTGGAGGGTCTTCATTTGCAGTGGTATCTGCCTCTTAGTGCAAGCAGAGTTGGCAGAAGTGGTCTGCCTCGATCTTCTCTGCTCATTATTCCTTTATGTCCTCTCAGGTTTATGTGCATTACAGTTGACAAACATCAGTTTCTACGTATAGATGCATTTCAGATGAAGTGGCTATTTAAATATGTAGTGTAATACCGGGAAGTGTTCGCTTTACTTTGCAACCTAACTGCTTGTGAAGTGTTATTTGTCAGAATCAACCGTTTTGGTCCAAAGGCAGTCTGAAAAAATGGTATTTTAAGACTCTTTGGCAAGAACCACAAATGTCTGTCTCCTCATTAGAGATGGGATGGTCTCTACTCAGAAGTGTGCAGGTTTATCCAGTCCATGTAGATGTGTGAGCCCACTGCCGAAGCCCGCAGGGGCCCACTAATAGAAACTCATGAAATCACTGGAGATTCAGTTTTAGTGAAATTTCTACAGTGCCACTACACAGCTATGCTGCAGCTATCTGTGTCTGAATCCACTGAAGTAAAAACATGGTTTCCCTGCAATAAGTGGTATCACTATAAACAATTCCACAGCCCTTTTCATGAATCTGTACTCAGGGCTGCATTACTGTAAATATTACAGAAAAAAATCACACCTTCCCTCTTTGTCAGGATCATCATACTGTAACTATAAATCAAACAAGTTCAGGGGTTTGTTTGTTGATTTCTGTCAAGAAACTGGAAAATACACTTGTGAGAAACTTGAGACAAACATTCTTCCCTCACTCTTGGAAGTATTGAAGTTAACTTGATTTGTTTAGGTGTGTAGTAGCCGAACCTGTAGACTTGCAGATGTTCCTTCACACTGTCTCACAGAGTCACAGAATCACTAGGTTGGAAAAGATCTTTGAGATCACTGAGTCCAACTGTACCTGTACTCTACTAAACCATATCCCTAAGCAACTTGTCTACCTGTATTTAAATACCCCCAGGGATGACGATTCAACCATCTCCCTTAGGCCACCTGTTCCAATGCCTGGTAACCCTTTTGGTGAAGAACTTTTGCCTATCTAAAGTCACTAATGTCTCTAATGTCTCTAGCACCTCATCTCCTGTAAATAGCCTAGGCGAAAGCGGTACAGAGACAAATGTTCACAAGCTGAGGTGCTACACGCAACTTTGTTTCACTGAAACCCTCCATCACTCTGTGTTCGGTTGGGGCCCTGGCTGTACTGAAGGACTACTCAGACCATGTGCAGGGCACCCCGGCCTTGGAGCGGTGAAGAGGGAAGCCGGAGGGCTGCCTAGGAACAAAGAAAGAGGCTACTAGGGGAGTGGCTGAAATGTTTGAAATTCACGGTTTATGCGTTATCCAATCAGGACCGAGTATTTGTTGCGTAATCGGCAAGCTCTAACCAATGATAAGTTCACCCTTGGTGGATGTTCACGGGTACTGGCCACCAAAGGGTATATAACAATGTTGAGAACAAGGAATAAATG
>VXBZ01011941.1:7263-24401 GCA_013399135.1 Heliornis fulica
TATTATATTTTCTATTTTTATTTTATTTTATTATTTTTTCTAAATGTTTTATTTTATTTTTATTTTATTTTTTATTTTATTTAATTTTTTAAATTATATTATTTTATTTTACTTTATATTTTACTTTATATTTTACTTTATATTTTATTTTTGCTTTCAGATACCACGAGGCAGCCAAGACCCGGAGAAGTAAATGGCAAAGGTGAGCGTGTTGCAGTGGGGATTTTTGAATTCCTCTGAAAAATGCTAAGTTCTTACACAAAGTGCATGCGTGCATCCCCACTGGCAGAGAAGTGACATTTCTGTTTACAAGGTGTGTTCCCTTAGGCAGGAGGAGCAGGAATTCAGCCATCCTGTACTTGGCAGCGTGTGCCTGTAGGTGTGTGTGTATGTAAACACCCACACGCCTTTGTTCTCCATCTCAGTGGCCCTGAGACCCTCACTGTTTACCTCTTCTGCAGCAGGAGCCATGTGTTGGAGGGAAGATAATGAAAGGGGATGGACTTGGCAGAACAAAATTAAAATCTAATTAAGTGGTGAAATGTTAACAGTGGCAGCGCGTGTGTGCTGCCAGTTTTCAAGGCTCTGTGACTCACTGGCTGAGGTGTCCAAAGCAGAGCTCTCTGTTTAAGCACTTTGTACTGGGGCAGAGTGGCTTGATTTTCTGAAGAGCCAGGTAGCTCTGGTGAGACACCTCAAATGCACTTTGCTCTTTGGGAAACCCAGCTGCTTAAGGAGAGGGGTTTATCGGTATTAATAGCCTCTGGGCAGCTGCCTTTCTGTTTTCTGGTTTGTTTGAGCTTTTCTGAAAGAATCAAATGAGATTTTTACTTCATTTCCAAAGGCAGTTTTCACTCTTAAGTGAAGCAATTTCACAAAAGACAGCAAAATATTCCTTTTTAGCCTGCTTGGGTTTGATGTTCCCTTTTATCTCCCTCTCTCTCATCCCGTTCTAGTCTTTAATCATAACTGCCTTCAAATTGAGGGCTACTGTAACATGTTCCACACCTGTGGGGAGGGAGATTCCCACTGCCCCAGGAAGGGGATGGGATGAGAAAAAGGGTTAAGCAGGGGTCTGGGCCGTTGAGGGTGGGGAACAGAGTGACATATGTGACAAATATAAAATAGAGATCTGCAGTCTGACACTGTTGCCCAAAACAGATTTTAAGGTGCTTCTCCCCAGAGCACCCATGGGCGTCATTTTGACCATGAACTTTACCTTCAGAGTTGTTAATTTCCAGCTGGTTTTCCTTTATTTTTTTCCCTTCTCCAGATTACCACTTTGTGACCAGGGAGGACATGCAGAAAGAAATTGATGCCGGTGAATTCATCGAGCACGCGGAGTTCTCCGGAAATATGTACGGGACGAGGTACGTGGCTCAAACGGTGTCACATCCAAGCCCAGGTCGTGCCAGGGCCTGAGATGATGGTGAAGGAAAAACTAACTTGAGGACACCATTTTCTTTTCCCTCAAACACACAGATCCTTTTGCTTTTGATAGCGAGGTCCTCATCAGCTTTATTAAGACAGCAGAATTAACTCATGTAGGGAGTTAGTACATCATAACTGATGTTAGCTCATCATTGCTGTGTTATAGAATCATAGACTGGCTAGAGTTGGGACTCCCAGAGGTCATCTAGTCCAACCCCCCTGCAAGAAGCAGGGACACCCCCAACTAGATCAGCTTGCTCAGGGCCTCATCCAACCTGGCCTTGAACGTCTCCAGGGATGGGGCATCCACCACATCCCTGGGCAACCTGTTCCAGTGCTCCACAACTCTCACAGGAAAGAACTTCTTTCTAATATCCAATCTAAATCTCCCTCCCTCTATTTTAAACCCATCACCCCTTGTCCTGTCACAACAGGCCCTACTGAACAGCCTCTCCCCATCTTTCTTGCAGGCCCCCTTGAGGTACTGGCAGACCGCTCTCAGGTCTCCCTGGAGCCTCCTCTTCTCCAGGCTGAACAGCCCCAACTCTCTCAGCCTGTCCCCATAGGAAAGGTGTTCCAGCCCCTTTATCATCTTAGTGGCCTCCTCTGGACCCTCTCCAACTGGTCCATGTCCTTCTTGTGTTGGGGGTTCCAGCCCTGGACACAGTACTCCAGGTGAGGTCTCACGAGGGCAGATCCTCTGATGATGTGATATTACGTGATCCTCTGTAACCTCCAGAGTTTGGGAGCTGCTGAAGTAGTTTATATATCTAACACTTTTCCAATTTTCACAGATTATTTACACTCCTTAATATTTTTCAAGTGCTTGTGGAGAGTAGTGAGGTAGAGTGGAGACTTGTTCTCGTTGTCTGAACCTGATGGTCTGACTACGATGAATTTGGGAGCAGAAGCGCTGACACCTGTCTGGGCTGGTGTGAAACAAGTGTGTGTTGTGCTTGGGTGAAGTGGTCACAAACAGATGCCATGGCACCCTTGACTGGGGTTAAAAAGTTAGGTGGATTTTAAAATAGCATTGCCCTCAGTGTTGGAGGTGGCAATCAATGAAATGTTAAGCTGCAATGTTAATTAGTAGTGAGATATCATATATAATTATTGTGAGAAAATTGTAGCGCTGCAGTCAAGGACCTGGAAGGTTTCACGTTTTCTGAGATATTTAAGTAGCTGCATTAAGGAAAGTTGCCTGAAATGTTTTTCAGGAAGACTTAACATTTCTTAAAGAGCTTAAATGTGCCTCTTTTTGGAGGGTTTTTTGAAGATGGCAGAGTTGAGTCTGAGGATGGTTTCCTTATGTACCAGCAGAAGGTGCTGTGGGTGTGCAGCTCCAAAGGAATGCTTGGGAGAATCTGCATTTCAGGAAGAAATTTAATTATTTTTAAGGTGACATTGGTGGCCATCCCTGCTGTCATCACAGCTAAGGGCAGCCTTGCAGGGGTCTGGCTGTGCACCCTCTGAGGCTGATGGAGAAGCACAGCCTCAGTACTTCCAGTGTCACTTGTTTGGCAAGAGAAGTGAAGCCTGACAGCTCATCTTCCAAATACCCAGGACCAAGGAGAAACTGAGTTTAAGCTCCTTAATTCCTGACTTTATCCTGCATAGGGCAGGTTTCCTTCATCCACGTGTGTCCTGCTTAATTCACCTGGATGCAGTGTGGAGGAGACAGCTGCTTTCTGCTGCCTGAAATGTAGGTGGAGTTGATTTTGGTGCCTTCTCCTCAGGGTGGCTGCAGATAAGACATCTCTCCTCAGATAATTTACAGCAATTTAGTACTAAAATTTTATGATGTGCTTGGTTTTGGTTTTGAGGTGCTTTTCTCCCTAGCCCTCACTTTTGTCTCCAGTCCCCTCTGCCTGTTCTCTCTGCCTGTGGTAGTGGGTGTGCAGGGCAGGAGGCTGAAATTAACTCAAACCAGCAATAATGACCAGTCTGCAAACAAAATACATGCAGGAACTTCTGTTACCTCCACAAGTGCCTGAGGATGTTTCTAATCAGAAATGGGATAAAATGGAGAATCCCTCGTGCTTATCAGAATAGCTGATGCTTCTGCTACTCAGTTCTGCTCCCTATAGCTCATAATAATGAATCATAAAATTAGTTGCTTAAATTAAGAGCCCTGAAATCACACAGAATCCCAAACTGGTCGGGGTTGGAAGGGACCCCAAGGATCATTGAGTTCCAACACCCCTGCCANTCCAACCTAACCCTTCCCTCCTCCAGCTTCAATCCATCCCCCTTGTCCCACCACTCTCTGCCCTTGTGACAATCCGATTCCCCTCCTGTCTATCTGATCCCTTTAAGTCTTGGGGGGCTGCAGTGAGGTCCCCCCACAGCCTTCTCTTCTCCAGGCTGACACAGCCCAGCTCCCTCAGCCTGTCCTCACAGGGGAGGTGCTCCAGCCCCAGATCATCTTCATGGCCTCCTCTGATCCCTCTCCACCAGCCCCACATCTCTCTTGACTTGGAGGCCCTGTCTGTGGGATGGTGCTGAACCCTGTCCGCAGAAATCAGATTTTCTTTGAATTTACCTTAAACTAGAGGCTGAAACCAGAGTGCAGGCCTGGGGTCTCTTTCTCAGGGCTCTGAGAGCTGCTGGCTCCTTGTGGCTAGGTTGCAGGAGGAGTTAGTTGGTCCCTGGTGGCAGCAGATGAAGGCTGTGGCTCTCAAACCAAGCTGTTTCAGGTGGGTGGGGTTGTGTGTCTGTGGCTTTGCAGTGGGTAGGACTCAGATCTGGTCTCTCTCTGCTGCCCACCAAGGCAGGACTGCAAACCTCTGTGTGTGTGTGTGTGTGTAGGGGACTGTCCTGTGCTTCCCCTCTGTGCAGCACCGCTGCCTTGGGCTGCTCTCTGGCTCCTCTGTGTTCATGAGGCTTTTCCAGGCTTCCAGAAGTCTCTACAGCTTTCCCAGTCTTGGCTCTGGATCCCTCTGAGAGCTTCTGTACCTGAGGGTTGAGGGCTGTGCTCACCCCTTCCTCTGCACACCCTGCCCACCACAGTGCTGTGCCCATGAGCAGCTGCTCCCTGGCACCCATGGGTGAGTTCCCTTCGTGCCAAGACCCTGTCTTCTCCAGCTGGCACAGCCAGGAGCAGAGCTGGTGAGAGCTGGGGGTCCTGAATCCTGAGGACAGTGTGGGAGCATTTGTATAAGGCAGCCTGTTTTCAGCACAGACCTGCAGAAGGCATTAGGGAGCAAACCTTGGTGATGCAGGGTGATGGGTGCCCAGGGTGTGGGCAGGAAGTTGGGGGATGGCTTCAGGGCAGCTGCTTCTCTTAATCTCTGCTGCCATTGCAGGATGTCCAGACTTCACCACCTCAAGACCTGCAGTGCTGTCTCTGAGCTCCTAGCAGGGCTTCTCCCTGCACTGTCCCTCGTGCCATAGAGCTCTGGCTTGAAGGAGAACCTGTGCCCAGCCTGTGCAAACAGCAGTTGAAAAGTCCCCCCAAGGGGCTGCTACCCAGGAACCTCCAGCTTGCTGGAGAAGGGTTACCACTGCTGCTTTTCAGGGACAAGTTGTAAGTGTTGAGGAACAAGCTTGAGGCAGTTCCTTCATGCCTGGGAGAAAGGTACCATCCTTAATGACATGTGAGAACCAGCTCTTAAAATATGCTTTCTTCACTGCATCTTGTGACCCAGGCAGGAGCATCCATCTCCATCAAACATCCTTGGGGGCAGTGCCTGGGTGTGGAAGTCAGAGGATCTTCAGAGAAGGATGTTTCTCAGGGTTTTTGCTCGTGGGTGATGGTTGCTCCTGTGTTTGTCAAAGGAGCTTTAAGGATTGTACCTGAGCCACATTGCTCATGCCTTAGTCACATGTTACCCGTTTCCACACCTTCTATTGTGGCTTTCCTGAGGAGACACCAGATCCCTGTTCCACCTCAGGGAAGGAGAAGCTGTTTACCAAGAGCAGAGCAGGTTCTCTCTCCTCTCCTGACACATTTTGGGCATGGGAAAACCCTGTGAAGTGAAAACCTTCTGCTGGAGGGGGCTGCACCAAACCCCCACTGCCATGGCTGCATGCTCTGACCCCTTCCCTCTCTGCTCTGTCCCCAGTAAAGGTGCTGTGCAGGCTGTTCAGGCCCAGAACCAGATCTGCATCCTTGACATCGACATCCAGGGTGTGAAGAACATCAAGAAGACAGACCTGAACCCCATCTACATCTCTGTGCAGCCCCCATCCATAGACATCTTGGTGAGCGACCGCCTTCCTTTGCCGTTAGGCTGTTAGAGGTAATTAGCATCTTGCTCTGAAGCGATGGGGTCTCCCCCTCCCCAGTCATTAATCCATCTGTATAATTTAAAGGCCATAGAATAGGTGGGGAGGACATCTCTGAGCACACCTGTCCAGTCTGACTCTCCAGCCTCTGAGTCCCAGGGGTAAATCATCCTGTGGCCTGTTCTTGAGTCCCTCCTGTACAGTCTCCACCCCTGAGCGTGTTTCCCTGTGCCAGGTTATAGGTGACCACCCTTTAAACACATTAATTGTGCTTGGAGATGGGCAGAGTGGGAGAGTTTTGTGCTGAGAGACTCCCCCAGCTGTCAGAATTAAATAGAGGGAGGCTGGTTCTCCACAGCACAAGGAATCCAGTACCCCTCACAGAGCCCTCTTACACTTAGTGATCCTGGGGAGAAATTGGGTCACTGTCACAGTGTGGAGACGGGTGCTGACACTTTGCTGAGCCACACAAGGAGTACATAGTGACAAAGCCTGTGACTCCTGGCTCTTCCCCTGCCCTCAGGACATCAGGCAGTCTGTGTTACTGGTTAAGTTGGTAGTGGAAGCAGCCAGCAGAGCCCAGCAGAAAGATGTCACTTCCCAACAGTACCTGGCCCTGGAAAAGACCAGGAATCTGAGCCACAGCCAGGACATCCCAAGCCCAAACCCAGCCACTGGTTTGGTTTAGCCTGTAAACTCCTTTGCAGGGTGTTATTTCACGTGCCTGTGGTTGCAGCAAACATCTCCCATGCANCAGCTTTTGGGACATGCCTTTATTTTGTATGTGCTTGTTACTGGGTTTAGGAAAAGAGACTACGGGACCGGAAGACAGAAACGGAGGAAAGTCTACTGAAGCGTTTGACAGCAGCACGTGTAGATTTGGAGCTTAGTAAGTCCAGGGGCCAGAGTGGTGTTCCTGGGGAGTGGGGGGCATGTGGGTGATTCAGGGGCTGTTTTCTGCATGAACATCTGACTTGTGTTCTCTAAGGAGTGCTGGCAGGGCTTGGACCTCAGCTGGCTTTGATCAAAGCACCTTAACTGTGTCACCTCCCAGCGCAGCTCCTTGTGTGCCTGTGGCACAACAGCAGTGGCTGGATAAACTAAAATGATGGAGGAACATGGGTAGTGCATGAGAGATGACAGAGCAAGAGGGAAATGTGTTCTCCTCTAACTCCTCTTTCCTCATCTCCTTCCCCAGGTAAAGAGCCTGGCCTGTTTGACCTGGTCATTATCAATGATGATTTAGAAAAAGCCTATTCTGAATTGAAGGAGATACTCCTGGAGGTGAGTGGTTGGGGTTCTAGGCCCAGTGGGTGAGGGCCTGTCTGTAAGCAGCAGCAGAAGTGGGACCTCACACCCACGCTTGATGTGTTCTGAGCTGCTGAGGGACATGGATGGTGTATGAGTGATGGTGGATCAGGGACCCAAGAGTGGGAAAGGGATCTGGTGCAATACTGTATTAGGGGCAAAGTAAACGTACGGCCCTGCACAGTACGAGAGGGGGGTGTTGTTGTTGAAGAGCCTCCAAGTCAAACCTTGCCTTGGCCCTCAAAGCTTGTGTGTAAACACTGGTCTTGGTCCTGTGATGCTGTGGAGCTGGTCTGAGGAGATCATAGAATGTGTTAGGTTGGAAGGGACCTGTAGAGGTCATCTAGTCTCACTCCCTGCAGCAAGCAGGGACGTCGTCACTACATCAGGTTGCTCAGAGCGCCATCAAGCCTGACCTTGAATGTCTCCAGGGATGAGGCCTCCACCACCTCTCTGAGCAACCTGTTCCAGTGCTCCACCACTCTCACAGGAAAGAACTTTTTTCTAATATCCAATCTAAATCTACATCCCTCTATTTTAAAACCATCACCCCTCATCCTATCACTCCATGCCCTCATGAACAGTTCTTCCCCAGCTTTCTTCTAGACACCTTTCAGGGACTGGAAGGCCATATACGGTCCCCCTGGAGCCTTCTCCAATGATGATGATCCCTCGTGGTCTCCAGAGCTGTGGAAATATTCCCAAAGACTGGCAGATCCATAGTTGTTTTTCCTCATTTCCTTGCAGGAAATCAAGAAGACCCAAGAATCCAGGAAGTCCTGAGCTGACCCTGCTTGGACCTTTCAACTTTGCACATCATTCCCGAAGCACGTCACACCGTTTCATTCCACCAGCCATTCCCTTTAGGCTGACCCTCCTCCTCCTCCCAGGTTACTCTAGGATGTTTCTATTAAAAGGAAGGAAAATGAAACCTGGTCACACTTGTGTGTCTGTTGGCCACTCGCTCGGTGTAGGCTCTCCCAGGCCTCTCTTCAGGAGCCCAAGGGCAAAGCCGTGCCATGAAGCTGTGGAGGAGCTGGTGGAAGCTCATGTGGATCTTGCTATGGAGTTCCTGGAGGTGCAGAGGGGATATTGATGTGACCCCTGGGGCTCAGCTGCCCTAACCTCAGTCCTTGGGAACGGATGGGTTTGTTTACTGTCCCTGGAGGAGAAGGGAGTGGCTGCGGGATGTGATCCAGCACTGCCCTTTGCTCTGGAGAAGTGCTGTGAGCTTCTCTGCTACACTGGTACCAGTCTGTAATTGCTGCTCCACAGGAGTTTAGGTGCAGGTAGACCTTTAAATGTTCTTAAACCTACAAGTTGGAGGAGAAATTATTTCTTCTCCAGGCTGTGTGGCCTTTTGGGATGATATGTTTGGGGACAGTAGTAAATGCCCCTTCCTTGGAGGGATGTGTTTGATCTCCCCTCTGTCCCTCGTACTGGTCTGTGTCTGAGATCACAGAATGGTCTGGGTTGGAAGGGACCATTGGGTTCCATCGAGGTACCATCAAGGACCATCAAGTTCCAGACCCCCTGCCACAGGCAGGGCCACCAGCTTCCAGGCCTGGATCTAGACAAGGTTGTCCAGGGCCCCATCCAACCTGGCCTTGAGCACCTCCAGGGTTGGGGCATCCACCACCACCACCTCCCTGGGCAGCCTGTTCCAGCACCTCACCACTCTCTCCATGAATGTGATGTGGAGATGTGATGAATGAGATGTGGAGAAGCCATCTGAGATGTGGAGCTTTGCCAGGCAGGTGCTGGGAGGATGTTCTGTGCTTTGCTTCCCAGCTTTGGCCTTCCTGTAACTTCTGAGCCCTTCTGTCCCTCCAGCAGGTCATATCCCAAGCTGCCTCCTCCTCAGATTCATCCACCTGGATCAAGCCAGCATTGAGCAGACCACGATCACCCGGACCAGGCAGTGCCCAGCTCTGGTACTTCCTCACCAAAACCTTCTTCTAAGTCAGGCTTGTAACTTAAACCCAGGTTTAACCCTCTTTGTGTCCCACCTCTGGTGTGCCTGGCTGTTCTGCTCCAGCACACTCTCAGTCCCCTTTGATACAAGACACCTCCCAACTGGCCAAGCTCCATCCTCCATGTGGTGGGCACCGATACCTGACCTTGGGCAACCCTTCATCACCTCACTTGCCTTTAGGAAGGTGACAGTTTCATCACTTGCTGGGTCTTTTAACCATATCTCACATCAATTTTGACTGTGAAATCCTCTTGCCTGGTAGGAGTTTCACATTGTGAGGTTCCACCTTTGGTTTAAACGAGCGTGTGGGGGGAAAAAATGCTCCCCAACAATTCTCTGGGTGGTGGAGGGGGGTGTGTGAATTCAGTGCCTGGTTCTCCACATCCCCACGGTGCTACACTCTGCGGCTGCGCTCTTCCCGCGGCGGTGGCGGCGAGCGCCGGGCTGGGATCATTTTCTGAACGGCAGCGTTTGGAGGGATGGCTTTGTAATGGAGAAAGGTCCCCTCTAGATGGCAGAAATGACGGCAGCCGAAGCTCAGGGGTCTCCCTCTGACCCACAGCGGCGAAACTGGTCTCCATCCACCGCCTGGGACCTGCGGTGCTGTCACCAGATGGAAATGCCCCGGCGCTGTCCCCTCAGCCCTGCCAACGCCCCGAGAGCTGCGCGGCTGCCAGCCCCGAGTCCAGCCTTCGCGTCTCCCTCCGGGAGAGGTGAGTGGTACCCGGGAACAGACGATGCTCTGGCCGTACGGCAGCGCTGCCAGGAAAGGGGAGGGGGGTGTGTATGTGTGTGGAGAGGGGGAAAAATGGTCATTTAGATCACTTGTGTCCTCCTTCCGTGGTGGGGACAAAGAGGGAAGTCCTAAATAACCCGCCCTGTATCGGGTGACCTGCTTTTAGCGGCTGCCTCTGTGAGGGACCGGAGCGGTGAACGCCTGGATGCCCAGCGCTAATGCGAGGTGACGGGGTGGCCGTCGGGACAGCGGTGGGTGCTGAAGGGACCGGGAGCGGTTTGTTGGAGCCGGGCTGGCCGCCGAGCGGGCGATGGGGCTGGAGAGCAGCTCTGGAGAGTCGTTTTTTGGGGGGGCCCCTCTGTGCTCGGTGTTTTGGAGGGGCCGCTCTGCGCATCAGGTCTTGTCACGGGGTGGGCGAAGGCACCTGTTGAAATGGGTTTAAATTCTTCCTCCTGGAGATGAGATTTTATTAATTTATTATTATTATTAATTGCATTGGTGAATGTAAATGTGTTTCTGTATCTGTATTTTCTGTACTGGCTCTCTGGGGATGCAGCTGTCCCTGTACCCCTGAGCAGGCAAGGACCATGCTGAGGACCATGCTGAGCACTGAGCCACCAAATCCAGGGTCCTGCACATCCCAAGCACCTGGTGAGAGGCTGGGATAGAGGGACTGTGACACAGTGACAGTTTGGGAGTCTCCCTGCCCAGGAGCTTTCTGCCATCAGTGATGGTGGTCCTGGGTGGGGACACCCTAATTCCCACCTGGGAGATCTTCCAGGATGAGGAAGGTGCTGAACACACCAACCAGCAGGTGTGGGGTGCTCCAGGGTGAAGGTGGGCAAGGTGAAGGGCACGAGGGAGCTAATGCTGTCACATGTGGTTTACTTAGCTATCCCTGAAGCCTCGTCACCTGGAACTGTGGGGGTGAATTTGTCCCCCCCACACTCCAAGTGTGACTGTGAGCCTTTGCCACCACATCTTGGGGTGCACCCAAGTGAAAGAACAGGCTTGCTAGCAGAAATGTCAGGAAACAGGGGCATATATAATATATATATTCACTGTTCCATCAGGCTGAGAGAGGATTTCAGCCTTTCTCAGCACTGCGAGGTGCTTTGGGTAGCGTGGCTGCTCCTCATCCTCCATCCCTGCAGGAGGAGGGTGCGGGGGGGAGAGGAAGGTTTATTCCTGGTGAGAAAGGTGCATCCATGAGGAGCTACAGTGGGGAAAAAGCTGGGGTACAACCTGCCTGGGGGCTCTCCCCAGCCATTCTGGGGCTGATGCCAACAAACATCCTAAATCCCCGTAGCGCTTTCGTTCCGAAGCACCAGCTCCACAGCTTCTGTGGGTTTTGCTGGATCCAGGCTGCCACAGAGCTTTTGGGGCAGGAGCTGATCACTTTTCCCCACCCTTCTGCTCCTTCAAGGTCTGTCAGCAAGAGAAATAACCCTTTGTGGGGGTGAATGTGGGGCTGGTTGCCTCTGCTCTGACCCACCAGCCCTGAGGTGCTGCCTGGATGTGGCGCAGGGATGCGTGAGGGCCGGCATTCCCCCGCAGTGCCCAAATCATCCTGGGGGAAGCCAGGAGAAGCCAGAGCCCTGCTCCAGAGCAGCTGAAATTAGCCCAAAGCCCATTTTGCCCATGGCCTCTTCCCCAATGATCCCACAGTCCAGAGACTTGTCCTTGCTGCAGCTTTTCTTGGCATCTCAGTACTCTTGGAGGCAGCTCTGATTTTCAATCCTTCCATGCGACTGCAAAAAGGCACCGCGGGGCAGAGCCGGTCTGGGAGATATTGGGCAGCCACCATATAAAATAAGCAACAGAGGGGAGGGAGGTAAGAAAGAAATAAGCTTGGGTTTGCCTCTTGTTGGTGTCTGGCTCGGTGTGTGAGCTCGTGTCTGATGGCTGGCACTGGGATTTATAAGTGATTATGTGAGGATGTGACGGACAGGCTCGTCTCGGCGCACGGGGACGGCGTGTGATGGGTAGGGCAGTGGCTGTGGCAGCCCGAGTGCTGGCTGATGTTATTGGGGGGAGGGATAAAAACAACCTACTGCTTATCAGCTTGGGCTTGGGGTGGTCAGTGGGGCTAGTGTTGGCTACCCCTGGCATGGCTGGGGGGGTCTGAGGCCACTGGGGACCAGTTTTCCTGGGAAAACTTGGGATTTTTCTGCTATATCCAGTGCCTGTATTTCCACTGGTGTGCAGCAAGTCTCTTCTAGGAATTCTTCTGGTGACCTGTGGGGCTTCAAACAGGAGCCAGGAGCATTACTGCAGGGGTTTGGGGTGTCATCCCTCTCCCTGGGGTCACTCCCACCTCAGCAGAGCTACGGGGTGAGACCTGCTGGTGCTCCCCGACTTGCCACGGCTCCAAATCCTCAGGGTTCTCACAAGCCACGTGGAGCTGTCTAGCTCCGGGCTGGAGCATGCAGGGGCAGGAGGGAGGTGGGATGGGGGTGGCTTTGGGGTTTTTTAGGGGTTTGCAGCTGAGATTGGTCTGGTGCCAGGGGATGCTGATGCCCTTTTTGTGCTCTCCAGCAGGACGGCGAGGTGACCACTCGTGCTAAGACACCTCCCAGCTCCGACAACAGGTAGGTGCCACAAAAGTGATTAACCCTTGCTGCAGTTAATTGACCCTGGTGGGACACAACCCATGGGAGCACCTCTCAGCCACGACATCACTCTTCCAGGGCTTGTTTTCCCTAAGAATGCTGCCTCTGGAAAGCCAGCTTTGGGGCAAGGATCGAGTTTTCTTTGTAGCATGTGGCACTTGGGAGCATCCCACCGGTACGTGATGCTCCAAGCACCTGAAGGATTCGTGTCACCTGCATCTCTGTTGGTTTCACGAGGATAAGAGCTGCCCCAGTAGCCAGGCTGGGATCTGGGAGGTGCCTGCCTTGCTGGGCACCATATTTGGGTCAACCTCATCGACTGTGTGTGCAACTGTGTCATCCCTGGAGAGCGCGGGACACCGATCCATAAACCCAACCGGCTCCGGATGGGGCGACGCGCACCGCAAGGAGCTACGGACAGTGTGAAGGGCTGACATCAACACCACGCTCCAGAGCTCTGCCCTGCTCCCAGGCTCCAAAACTGGACAGAAACCAGGGAACCCAGTACAGGCTGAGCTTCTTCCAACAACAGCAGCTGTGACTCCGCTGGTCCAGGACGTGGCTCCCAGCCCGTACATAGCCAGAAGCCATCTGCAATTCAGATTGCGAGCGGCAACTGGTACAACCGGACGCTTGTGAAATCCGGGGTGCATCCCCCCTCCCCTGCCCCTGATGGCTGATTTCTCTCACCCTGCCATGAAAGGAGGGAGTAACAGGATGTTTTCCCAGCTTTTACTTCCCCATCCCCAGCTGTCTGAGGTAGGAGGATGCAATAAAGAAGAGGCAAGATGCCAGTGCCCAGAGCTTGAAGAATTTATACATTTTATTCTATTGGGTCGTAAGAGGGGATTCCAGTTCTGGAACCCCCAATATAAGAAGGACATGGACCAGTTGGAGAGGGTCCAGAGGAGGCCACAAAGATGATAAAGGGGCTGGAGCTCCTTTCCTATGAGGACAGGCTGAGAGAGTTGGGGCTGTTCAGCCTGGAGAAGAGGAGGCTCCGGGGAGACCTTCTAGCGCTCTGCCAGGACCTCAAGGGGGCCTACAAGAAAGATGGGGAGAGGCTGTTCAGTAGGGCCTGTTGTGACAGGACAAAGGGTGATGGTTTTAAAATAGAGGGAGGGAGATTTAGATTGGATATTATTTTACTAATATTATGTGAGATATTATATTACTAATATCTCACAGTTCTTTCCTGTGAGAGTTGTGGAGCACTGGAACAGGTTGTCCAGGGNGGAGAGGACGGGGTGGCCATCACCCCACCATCAGCCCTTTTGCAGCCAGGTTCTTGCTCCAACATTAAGCTGTAGTTACTGTTGGAAGCACCAGGGGTTTCTTCTCCTGTTTGCTGTCACACAAGTCTGGGTGGAGGAAAATCAAAGCATCAGTCAAACCAGTGATGTGCTGACTGGGATATACTGGGAAGAGAATGAGAAAGAAGAGGAGGCTTTTAATTTTATCCAGTTGGAAGTGCAGGAAGCTTGAGCTGCACCCCTTGCTTTGAGAGACAGTGGTGGTCCCATGGATGCCCCCCAAACACAGCAGCGTGGAAGAGAGAGAGGAAACACCACCCAGATTCACCCAGAGAGGGGACACTGGTGTCACTGCCCACGCCAGTGGGGTAATCACCCTCCCTGGGGCACCACAGCCGGTGTCTGTGGGGTGAGAGAGCTTGTCACAGGCTGTTCCCCTGAGCGAGGGGGATGATCTCACATGTTTCATTGATTCATTATCTGATTGCTAATTATTACGGTAGCTTGACCCGCTGAGGCCAGAGCCAGAGCGCCTGCAGTCATCTCGGCCAGCATGGACATCCTCACGGCTCCCAGCCTGGGCTGAAGGTCCCTTCTCCTCCTCCTCCTGGCCCTGGGCTCCCAAGTGCTGCCCACACACCCTGCCTCTGCCAGCATCCCCAGGGAGCCTCCCAGCTCCATCACAGCAGCTTGTCCACATTCAATTTGCTTATGTGTGTGTATATATATAAAAAAATTCTATTTTTTTAGTGCACCACAGTTTTTTCATCCCATCTTCTGTCCAAAGCACAGATGCTGCTGGACCTTGGTGCCACCACACTGCAGCTTCACCCTGTTAACTTTAGGACCTTCTCTGAAGCTGCAGGTACCAGGGTTGGTGGGTAGGAGCAAAAATAAAGCAGGTAGCACTGTTGTGGTAGCAGCTCTGGGGTCTTTGCTGCTGTTGTTGAAATCCCACCTGCTCCCCCTTGTCCCATCCACTGTGGTCACAGGGAACAACTTTCACCAGTCTTCCTGCAGCAGCTCCTGGTGTTCCTGAAGGATCTGCCTTCACACCTTCCCATCATCTTGGCAAACCTGCTGCCTTGCTGGTCCCTGGGTGCCTCTGGGAAGAGTTTGGCTCTGGTTTCTCACTACCTTCTCATTTCATAGTTGCATTTATCAATAAGGTCTCCCCTGCAGTTCTCCAGCCTGACCAGCCCCAGCTCAGCTCCCCCTCCTCCATCCTGTCCTCCAGCCCTGATCATCTTGGTGGCCACCGCCAGCTCCTCTCCAGCTCCTCAATCACCTTTGCCACTGGATGCAACATCCAGATGCAAAGTTCCTGTAAGGATCCCTACAAGAGACACCCAGTGCATCCCTCTTCCCATCCTCAACCCAATCTGCCATCACCTTTGTATCCCCCTGAAGTATTTTATCTAAGATCCTACTTCCTCGCTTGCAGCATCCTCACAATAGTGCAACAGTGTTGGCAAAGCAAAACTAAGACCTTTCCTGTCCCAGGTCTGTTATCCTGCCCTAGGAGGACCAAAACTCCCCTGCTCCTCTCCAGTGGTAGGACAAAGCCTTTGGGGACTTTGCAGAGAAGCAGAAGCTTCACCCCGTGGTGCCACCACACGCAGGAGCCACGGCTCCGCAGAGGACAATGATGCCATTGAGTGTGAGGGCTGAAACGCTCCCGTATTGTGCCTGGCAGAGAGATTCCCGGGAATAATCGCCTCCTCCTTGGCTTTGTTGCAGGGCTGCAGCCGGTCGTGCTCCAGGGCTTTCTCCCCCCGGCGCCCGCAGGTCTCCGGTTATGCGGTGAAGCCCCGCAGCTCCGACGCGCCTTTTTTTTTTTCTCCTGGCTGTGAAAGGTACTGACATGCGACTCGTGTTACCACTGGTTGGGAGAAAAATGGGGATTTGGGGACAAAAGGATGCTCTGTTGCTCATCCTGGGGACATGTCACTCTTGTATCGATCCTTGTAATATGTATTAGATGTGTTATATATGTTATGCACAGTATTTTAAATATATAAAGTCAGCATCAAGGGGCATAGAAGTTGCCTTGCCATTTTTTTTTATACCTAGAAGATGTTTTAAGTTCCAGAATTCCAACTCCACTTGGAGGTCTGGGCAATCCCTTAAAATTTAGCTCCAGGGTTTTTCTTGAGACTGTTTTAAACAAGGCTGAATGAAACTTTGGTCCAGGTCTGAGGTAAGCTCCTAAGAAATCTCAGCTCTATCTCAGGCAGTTTCCAAGCTGGGTGCCTGAAAACAGAAAGGATTTCTCTAAGCAGTTTCTGGTGAGGGTGTTTCCCTCCCCTAAAATCTCTGGGAAAGCTCAAATTTGGGCTGAAGGTTCAAGTTTGTGCCCATGTCAAGGGCAGCATCGGCTGCCGGAGCAAGTGATGTGGTGATGCCTCTCTTCTCCCTCCTCCTCCTCCTTCCCCAGAGCATCCTACAAGCTAATTTCCTCTTGAAATCCCCTCCTGGGAGTGTATTCTATCCCCCTGCATGGTCAGCCAGGCTGTTTCCCAGCTTGTTCCTCCCCTAAAGCTTCTGGAGAAAAGAAACACACTTGAAAAATTAAATAAGAGGATGAAAACTTGGCTGCCCTATCCCAGCTGTTCCAGGGAACAAGGACATCCCCTCTCCTTAAACCCAAACAAGTTATTTTGGGTAGTGCTGAGGGATGTGCACGGGGTCCCCATCGGATTTGGGGGCTGGAGAACTACCAGATTTTACAGCTTTAGAGCCATCTTCAGAGTGGATTTGCTTGGGTTTTGGGGTGGTTTGGGGGGGGTGTCTTTAATTACAGTGAGTAAAAACCTTGCTGATTGGGCCTCTGGAAAGCCCAACCTCGCCTCAGAGCACGGGGCCTTTAAGGAAAACATCAATTATTGTGAGATCAGCCATAAAATCATGCGAGCTGGCAACGCGAAGGAACAGCGCGCCAAAGGTCGCGGCTGCCGGGCGGCAGCAGTTATTTAATCCCTGCTGGTGGAGTTCAAGTGAGGGGTAACATCACCCCCTACCCCCCATCCTGGACTGGAGCCCTGCATGGGGGGCAAAACCCTCTGGCTTGACAGCAGGAGGGGCTGGAGAAGGAATAAAATGTCCCCTTTCCAGCTGTTTTGCTTTCCAGCTGTTAGCTGCAGAGCGGGGCGATGCTGCAGACAGGGGCTGGGAACCGGGAGCAAAGGGATGGAGAGGTTTTGGGATGGGGCTGGCAGGGAGCACCCCATCACCATAACATACCAAAAATTAGACTGATACATGCTGGAAAATGTAAAATTAGACCTATAAGTGCTGCTTTGGGATGCTCATGGAGATATAAAAAGAGGGAGGGGAAAAAGGGATTTGAGGATGCTGTAAGGACAGTTTTACAGATGTTTCTGCTTCATCTGTGTTTGACCAGAAAGGAAAAGAAAAACCCAAACAAGAAGGAAGCATTTCCTCTCCTGCTGCAAGGGGCTCTCTTTTAGCTATTATTAGCCCTAAACCTGTAGGCAATTTGAATTATTTGATTATAATTTCCCCAGAGCATTGCACTTTGCTCCCAAAAAGATGATACCATTATTAATATTTTCTTGTTGGGTGCTCACATAAAG
>VXBZ01011941.1:35834-47857 GCA_013399135.1 Heliornis fulica
GTGAAGAATTTCTTCCTGACATCTCATCTGAACTTGTCCTGGTGCAGCTTGAGGCCATTTCCCCTTGTCCTGTCACCTGCCAAGTCACCTGTGACTTGGCAGAAAAGACCATCACCCACCTTTCTACAACCTCCTGTCAGATCATTCCAGGCAGAGAGAAGGTCTCCCCTCAGCCTCTTCCAGACTAAACACCCTCAGCTGCTCCTCAGAAGGTTTGTTCTCCAGACCTTTCCCCAGCCTGGTTGCCCTCCTCTAGACCCACTCCAGGACCTCAATGTCCTTCTTGTAGTGAGGGGCCCAGAACTGAACACAGCACTCGAGGTGTGGCCTCACCAATGCTGAGTACAGGATCCCCCCTCAGTTTTCTCTTCTCCACTCTAAACAGCCCCAAGTACCTCAGCCTCCCTTGATAAGAGAGATGTTCTGGTCCCCTCAGCATCTCCACAGCCCTTTATTGTCCCCTCTCCAGCAACTCCCTGACCTCTTTGACCCAGGGAGCCCAGCACCTCACACAATATTCCAGATGAGGCCTCACCAGGGCAGAGCAGAAGTGCAGGAGAACCTCCCTTGTTCTGCTGCCCACACTTCTCTTTATACACCCCAGGATGCCATTGGCTTTCTTGGCTACAAGGGCACGTTGGTGCCTCATGGTCAACCTGTTCTTCTCCTTCCATTCACACCAGAGAGATCAAATGTCCCCCCCTCCCCACCATCCCCCAGCCCTGTTGCCCTTCTTTTCCATGGAAGCTGTTGCATGGACAGGAATGAGAAATTATTAATTTGGTCATTGCCCAAATTGTAGGTAAAAACACTCAACATTTTACAAGCAGTGGCTGGAGCTGGCAGGACTTCTCAAGCATGACCAAGATGGGGCAGGTGATGGACTTCTCTGCTGAGAGCTGCAAGTGTGCCCTGCTCTGTGATGGTTTTTGGGGCCTATGAAGCCCACCAACCACATCACATGGTTTTGGAAGCAGGCCTTGAGAGTGATGACTAAAGTGAGTTGGCCTCGATGGTCCTTGATGTCCTCCCAACTTGAGCAGGTCCATGATTCCATGTTTTTACACCTGCAGTGGACGTTCTGACCTGCAGAGGAGCATCCTGGGGAACCTCGCTGATGATTAAACCTGGGGCTGATGATTAAACAAAGCCATCAACTCCCCCCCCCACCCATCCCATGGCTTCTCCATCGGGGTGAGCACCCCCACATCCCCCCTCCAGCCCCTCAAGCTTACACCCCCTCCACCCCTGACTCCATGTTGGCTCCAACTCCAGCCAACACCACCGTGGAAATCACTAACGGCCGCTCACGCTCGTATGTCATCGGCGCTTCCAGCGGCATCGGCGCCTCCGAAGGGGTCACTTCCTGTGGGATGGGGACTGTTGCCGTCATTTCAATAGCTGGAACTAGGTGTAGTTCAACTGCCCCTGTTCTGTGTCCAACAGGGTGATTTAGTGGCTGGAAAGGCCAGGAGATATTTGGTCTCGGTGCCTGAAAGAGGATGGCTGGCAGGAAATGAAAGCTGTGTCCTCCAAGGCAGGGGTGGCTTTGCTCCTGAGCTGAGTCCTTAATTTTCCACCAGGTTTTGGGAGCTCTTGGCTGAAAGAAGCAGATAATTAAATCAGGAGGAGAAGAGAAGGGCTCTGGCCAAGCCAGAAAATCCACTTGGTCAGCTGAAACTTTGAAGAGGGGATGGAGGGAGGACCTCAGCATGGAGAGCAGAAGAGAGAGGGCTGCAGGGGGATTCTGGATCTGCAGTCCTGAAGGTGGTGAGATGTGGCATGAGGTGTGCCTGGAGAAGGCCTGCTCATCTCTGGAGACTAGGAAGACTTGTGGGGATGGGCACAGAGGGCAGCCTGAGGTCATGGCAGGGTGTTGCAATGAGGTTCTGTCAAGGGTGTAGGCAGATCACAGCTACACAGGAGGTGATGATGTAGCTGTTGGAGCCAAGTCCCACATGGGACAGTGTGGCAAAACCATGGGAGAGACCCTCTGTGGGACCTCCTGGGTTTGGTTTCAAATCACATCTTGGCCACCCTCCACCACAGGGCTCTGTCTGGTGCTGGTGGTAGGAGCTCGTGGTTCGTGGGACTCTTTAGGTTTGAGAGAAGGTGAAAATGTGTTTGTGTCGTGCTGTTGCCTTTCAGAGAGGTAGAAATAGGGGGGTCCTGCTCATTTCTCCTTGGGTTAACCCTAGAGATAACAAAGCTTTGGCTGAGGAGCACTGCTGTGAGCTCCAGAGTTCAGACTTATCACAGCTCAGTGGGTTGGGTACCACCAGTTGGGTGAGAGACTCGACTTGTCTGGCTCCAGCCCTTCATGGCTGCACACGTGGCCCACAGGACCATGTCCAACAAGATCTGGGGGTTTTGGTTCTCATCCCTTAAGTTGCTCCTTCTCCATCTTTCACAGAAACACAGCTCCTTTTGTATCTCTGTCTGGAGGCTAAAGGAGGGGAATGAAGCAGAGATCATAGAATCAGAGAATGTTAGGTTGGAAGGGACCTTTAAAGGCCATCTAGTCCAACCCCCTCCTGCAATAAGCAGGGACATCTTCACTACATCAGGTTGCTCAGAGCCCCATCAAGCCTGACCATGAATATCTCCAGGGATGGGGCCTCCACCACCACTCTGGGCAACCTGTTCCAGTGATCCACCACCCTCATATTGAAGAACTTTTTCCCAACATCCAACCTAAATCTCCAGTTTGAATTCATCACCCCTTGCCCTATCTCTCTATGCCCCCTTCTCCAAGAACAGTTCTTCCCCAGCTTTCTTAGAGGCACCTTTCAGGGACTGGAAGGCCACTGTAAGGTCCCCTTGGAGCCTTCTCTTCTCCAGGCTGAACAAGCCCAACTCTCTCAGACTGTCCTCACAGGAGAGGTGCTCCAGCCCTTGGATCATTTTTATGGCCTCCTCTGGCCCTGCTCCAGCAGGTCCATGTCCTTCTTGCACTGAGGTGGACACAGTATTCCAGGTGAGGTGGAGTATTCCATATTCTAGGTGGGAAAAATTAACTTCCCACAACTTCATCTTCTTTGCCCAGCTTCTGGTAATGGACTGGTCATTGACTTCAGTTATTTGCTCCAGGAAATTTCCAGGGTGTTTCCTGGAACATGGTGGGCTGGGTGCCTGTGACCACCAGCAGAGCCACAGTAAAGAGGATGGACCTCAGTTGACCAGCAGTAAACTGAGATGTGTCCCCTGTATGTTGGAAAACCTGCCTTGGGGTTTTCTGAGGGCTGTTTATCATCAAGTTGAGGAGGATCTGGGTTTGGTTTTTTCCCTTTTATGTCCTCTTTCCACAGCATTGTCCATCCTCTTTAGAGTTAGTGGTGTTTAAAGAAAACATGGAGAAGAAGTGTGAGCAGAAGACTTGAGGATGGCTTGCTGCATGTCATGGAGGAGAGGGCTTTAGTTATGCAAACCTGCACCCATGTATCCATGTGCCAGGTGCTCCCTTGGGAAGATCTCCACCTCCAGGACCAGCCTGATGTACAAGCAAAGAGAGAAAAACCTCATGTAGCTGCCTGCTCATCTCAGGTCAGATCAGCCCCCAGAACTGGAGCATTGTTGGCTCAGACCCACAGTCCTGCCTTTCCACCAACTGCAGAGGTGTCCTTGTCCAAAAGGCATGAAAGGGCTGTCCACCTCCTCTTCCCACATCTCCCTTCCTTCCTCTTCCACCTCAACATGCTCATTCATGAAAAAAATATCTGTTGGTTGGACACAGGGAGGGGAATTGGCGTCGGCGCGGTGTTTCCCGCCAGTTGGCCAAGGGAGGTTGTAGGCCCAGAGGGTTTTAATCTTTGTTTTCACAGCTGGATTTGCTATTACCCTTTCTTCTCTCCAGCTTTTTCTTGCTGCTCACTCCCCAGAGCAACCACAGTGGGTCTTGTGTCCAGGAGGGCAGTGCTGCAGCATGGAAGACACCATGCCATGATGGTCTACTGAGAGCACCAGGCCGCAGCCCAGCTCTCCTGGCTCCTTCCCGCTCGGCACCGCGTGGGGTGAAGGAAGTTGGGTAGCAGGAACCATCTTGGTCCATTTTTGGAAGGACAGGACAGGCAGCAAGGTTGTGTGTGTGTGTGGGGGGATGTCTGCTGTAGCCCTGTACATGGGGCATGATGAGACTATGGCAAACCCTCAGGACCGTTGCCCCAACCTGAGGACATGATGTGTGTGGGGATGCTGTGGGGTTTGGTGACGGTGGTGGGGCTTGGTGGAGGTTGTGTAGGGTTGGATGGAGGCAGTGTATGGGTCAGTGGTGGTTGTGTAGAGTTTGGTGGTGCTGGGGTAGGTTTTGGGTCGCTGGATGCCCACCACAGCAGACAAGCAGGGGGTGTGCTCATGCCCAGTGTGGTCAAAGGGGTAGAGAAGGTTCTTCCAGAACCCTGTTTCATGCCCAAGGGGTTGGACCTTTAGTGCTGCAGTCATCAGAGTCAACTTTTCCTTCAGGCACCAGCATGGCCTGAGGCCAGATGGCACTGGCTCCATTGCCACTTGGATGCCAGCCTGAGGGCACCTTCTCCATCTCACTATCTACCCCCGGGGACCTTTCTTCAACACCCTTCCAGTCCCCTGAGCTTTGGGGAGGAAAGGACACGTGGTCTCCCATCTTGGCACGGGGAACCCACAGATGTGAGGCATGAGCTGCTGACCTCTCCAACGTCAGAGGGTGGGGGCCCACCTATGTAAACACATCCAGGAAGGCTCCTGTCCCTTTCCCACCTCACACCCGCCTTCAGATCAGACCATCCAGCCTTCGCCGATGCTCCTCTCTCCAGGGCTCCCGGGGAAGGTACCGTAACACCCTCTCTGTCATCTCCCTCTTCTCTGCCTGTAAACATGATTGCATAATTATCTCTGTGTGTGATTAATTAGCTAAGTGTTTATTTAAACATTTATTGGTGATACTGGGGTAGCTGTAAACCTGGGTGAGCAGAGTAGAGTCCTGCACCGGTCGTGCTGGGAACCCAGCCAGAAGGATGGGGAAGCCCTTGGAGTGATGATGTTTCCTTTTTTAATTTGTTTTCTGTTTTGTCTGTTATCTAAGAACAGTTGGCAAGAGACAACCTGCTTGTTTCCTCGTTCTTCATCATGTTTGAGTCTCTCTCTCTCTCTTAGAACTATGTTTAGATCTTATTAGTAGAATCCTAGACTGGCTAGAGTTGGAAGGGACTCCCAGAGGTCATCCAGTCCAACCCCCCTGCAAGAAGCAGGGACACCCCCAACTAGATCAGCTTGCTCAGGGCCTCATCCAACCTGGCCTTGAGCATCTCCAGGGATGGGGCATCCCATGGGGTTGTGGAGTCTCCTTCTCTGGAGATATTCCAGACCCATCTGGACACCAACTTGTGTGACCTGTTCTAGGGAACCTGCTTTGGCAGGGGGTTGGACTCGATGGCCCCTGGAGGTCCCTTCCAACCCCTGCAATTCTGTGATTCTCTGAAACAAAGATTAACTTTGGACCCTGTTCTCATGCTGGGCTTCTCCTGCCATCAGGAGTGGAAGAAACCTCTACCAAATCCCCATCCAGAGCCACCATCCGTGGTGCACTTGTGGTCTGGGCAGGTGGCTGTTAGCTCAAGACTGAGCTTGTACCTAGAGAGCTGAGTCTCCACTTTGGTGAAGGGGACCATCATGGCTCATGGTGGTCAGACTGTCCTTTGCTAGGGGCAGAATTGTCCTTCAGCTAGAGCAGTGGCAGGTTCTCCTTGAGTTGCTCCAACCCATAGGAACCTGTTTTAAATTCTGGTGGGAGACTGTCCTGAGAGCTGCTACATGTTATGGGTTTGGTTAAACCAGAGCATTGGTTGTGTACAGGTTGTTCCACCTCTTGTGGTGGCTGTTGTCTGATGGATGAGGGGTGTGGTGACAGAGGGGACACATTTTTATCATTGGCACTGCTGAAAGAAAAAACAACCCCAAAACTCTCAGAATCAGCAGCCTGTCTGCAGGGATGTGAAGCATTTTCAACAAGAAACCCACCTGGACTTCCAGGCATTTTCAAGGGCCTCAGTGAGGGGAGCTGGAGGAGGTGTTGAGCAGGTCCTGCTTTGCTTGTCTGGAGCTACAGAGGACACAACCACTCCACCTCAGCTTTGGGACATTGCTGGCTTTACCCTCAAGCTGTGACTAAGGTGTTTGTCCCCGTGCAGAATCTCAAGCTGCTCCTGTCCCCTCTCCCTGATGTTGTGCACACACTCTCCATGGGGCTGGAGAACAGGGAAATCATTCCTCCCCACCCCTTGGTGTGAGCTCTGGCCCTCACCCAGCAGCTCAAATCAAGCCCAGGAGCTGTGACTCCACTCCCAACCTCTATTCCCACCCTCTTTGCTCCTTCCTTTTCCTGGGGCTCTTCCAAGCTTCCTCCTAATACACCACCTCTGCCCATCCACAGGTGTTAGGAAAAAAGAGGGGGGAAAAAACCCACCCAAACAATAAACCAACCACCCTCACACCTTTCTGGACCAGCCAAAAATGTGTCTGCTTGGCTTTTTTCCCCAGCATTCCCTCATCTTTCCCATGCACCCTGACCTTCCTCCTCTGTGCCTGCCCCCATGGACCCACCTCTGCTCGGTGAACTGCAGGTGGAGGAGCAACGGCAGGAGGAGGTGACGTGCCCTGAACTTTTCACACAGCCAGTTTTTATAGCCAGAGGATGGGTTTCCTCTGGGTTTTATTGGCTTTTTAGAAATTATTATTATTATTTTTTTCTTTTTCCTTACACTCCTTTGTGAAGGTTTATTGTTTCCTGTTGTGAGAGACGTGGGTAGCGCCGACGCCGGGCCCGAGCCCAGCGGGTGAGGTTGGGGATGGCCTTTTATTCCCACTGCTTCTCCAGAAACTTCAGGAAAGGGAAGCAAAGAGAGAAGGGAATAATCACTCCATCTGACCTCTGGCCAGTGAGGTGGTTGCTTTCTTTGGAGAGGGAACAGACGAGGGGAAATATGGTCTGAGGGGCTCTGTGCGAGTCCCTTCTTGTCACCTTTCCATACATCAGCCCTGTGTTATCTCACTGGCCTTGAAAACCTCAGCAGAAATGTTCCTGTCAGGTTAAATATACAAATAATCAGTTTTGTCAGCACTGAAATTTATCTCAAGAATTTCATCACAGTGAAATTTTCAGCTGGGAAGGGCTGGAATAAACCCCTCCTGCTCTCCAGCCTGGGTTTAGACACTTCCTCTGGGCTTTTGTACTTGGGAATTCAGATCTTGATGTTATTTGACTGGAGCAGATTATTTTTATTTTGGTCATTTTCCAAGTGAAGTGATTTTACCTTTCTGCAGGTGGCAGTGGGTGATAGCCAAAGGGAATTTTCACTGTCTTTCAGCTGTGCAAGCTCAACAGAAAGTCTGAGGTCTGACCCATCTTCTGGGCTAACTGAGGCCCAACCATGGTCCAAACTCCATCACAATTCAGGGTTTATATTTTCAGAGTGCATTAAAAAAGCAGCTTTTACCTTGGTTTCAAACTTGAAGCCAAAGTCTACACAAGCTTTGGAAATTTGTATGTCCTTGCAAAGACCAACCACAACAGTCTGACCCNCACACAAGCTTTGGAAATTTGTGTGAGAGCAGATTTTCTCCACTTGGTCTTTGCAGAGACCAACCACAACAGTCTGACCCAGATTAAAACCTTCTTGAGTTCATCAAACAAGCAGAGCTGGATGCAGAAGAAAATTCACACCCCCAAGGCAACTGGTGATGCCTAAGTAGGGACCTTGTCTCTTTGTCATTCAAATGACACATCTGTGCTGGGGTTGTCATCACCACTGTCCTGAAAAGTCCACACAGAGGTTTGTGATGAGGCAGATTTCAGCAACAAACACTGGCACAGCATTTTCTGCCACCTATAACTTATGTTTTTTTAGAGTTTTTCTTTAAAGAGTTAAGGTTTTGGATGAGTCCTCGTGATGCAAACCCTGATTAGTCCCAAATCTTGGAGAATGCCCAAAGCTCTGGGTGATGGGAGAGAAGTTGGCACAAATTAGATTATTTCTTTAAACCAGGGAGCATGGTGAGACTGAAATGGAGCCTGGAGGACCTTGGCCAGGTTGGTTGAGTTGGGCAGTGCTGCAGCTGTTCCCACCTGCTCCCTCCTGTCTCTGTGTTGCAGGTCCTGAGTGGTCCCTGGGACATCCACTGTTGGCTTTGGTACCATCAGCTACAAAGGGGGTTGTGGGTTCAGTTACTGTTTCAGGAGCAAAGGGCTGGTTTTGTGGCTGGGAACAGGAGCTGTCCCAAGGTATGGTCCCTGTCCCCATAAACTCAAGTCCTATCCCAGTACATTGCTCTTGCTGGAAGGAGCTGGACTGTCCCAAAGCACCTTAACACAAGAGACATGGATCTAGAAGAAGTCCCCAGCCAACCATCACACAACCAGGCAATGACATAACTTGGGTCCTTGGGTTGCTGAGGGCTCTGGAGACTCCAGGCATGGAGAAGGAGCTCCCATGGGTGCTGATGGCTTCCTTCCCACCAGGAAATATAAGGCAGCATTGGAGATGCTCCAGTGAGACACATGCTTGGATGTCTCTGCAGTGCTTGGTTTACCTGCTCCTGTTAACCAGGCATGTGCCTGGCCATCAGAAACATCAAAGCTTCAATCCTGACTTGAACAAAACTTGTAAAAAAATGAGCCCAAGTCTAGTTCCAAACTCATCATCCTCCCCACACTTGTGTGCTCAAGGACCAGCTTTGCTGAAGACAGCAGAGATAGTGGCAGGACAAGGCAGAGTGGAGAGAAGATGCTTTGAGGAAGGAGGTTGCCACTCCCTGAATTACATCCTTACATCTGGGGAGAAAAATCACAGAATATCAGGAGTTGGAAGGGACCTTGAAAGACCACCTAGTCCACCCCCCCTGCCCAAATAACAGGCCTGGCTCTGCCTCCTTCCCCAGCTGTTGGCTTGACCCATGGGTGATGGTTTGGTGATGGGAACCACTTGATCCCTACCAGTGTGATGTCCAGACATGCTGGTCAGGAGGCTGGAACAGAAGCAGATGTTGCTCAGCTTGCCTGAAATACAGATGCCCCCAAAAAAAACTTCCACCCGACCAGATTGCTGTGTGTATAAATAACCCTCACGGTGAGAGAGCCGAGGGCCTGGAAGGGCTGCATGACCCATGGGACAGGGACCGTGCTGAGCTGCCTGCTGAGCTGCCTTTTATCTCTGAGTTGCTGCCCACAGTCCTGCAGAGCCTGGAAGTTGTTCTCAGCTGGTTATTTTTAAATAACTAATAATAATTCTCCACAGCTCCATCCTGCACCGGCAGAAAGAGGGTGGAAGTTTCACCACGGTTCTCTCATGGGAATGAGATCTTGGTGGCCACCTCTCAGGTCTGTGGGATCTCATAGAAATTGTCTTTGAGAAGACATTGTCTTTTAGTATCACATGTGCTGGAAGCTCCCAGGTGCCCATCTGAGGGAACATACACCTAAGGACAACGTGGTGGCCCCTGCAGAGGTGACCCCAGGATGCTGGGGGGGTAATTGAACATTTTCTCCCCTTCAGAGAGGTCCCATCGGCAGATCTCCAGGGAGGTTGGGGCATTGCTGGAGGAGATCACCAGCCCTGGTGCTCTCCTCTGAAACCATCTCCCAGTCTCCTCATGACCTTAGAGAGGACAAGCTTCCTTGTGCTGTGTGCTTAAGATGCAGCATGCAACCAGTTGGACAACTTCTTTCATTTTCATTTAAGAATAATTATTCTTAACACCATTTTCCCTGGTGTGGCAGATCACCCCAACAGTGTNGGTTGGACAACTTCATTTCTGCTTATTATTAAATTATCCTTAACTCCTCTCAAACACCATTTTCCCTGGTGTGGCAGATCACCCCAACAGTGTCTTCACCCCTATACCTAATTTAGTGATTATCCATGATATAATTAGTGTTTTAATGATTTTTTCCCCCACCTGCCTATCATAGACAGCTACTTGGGAACAGCAAACTAACTTCTCACTGTGTGTAACTAGTCCCTATCTTAAAACCTCGAGGAAAGTTGCAGCAGCGTTTCCAGACATGTTGTGTACCCCAGAGACCAGCAGCTGTTGTGTCACACAGCAGAGCTCTGGTGTCAGCAGAGCCTTGTGTCCTCCTTGGCTGTCACACAGTGACTTGGAGCAGTATGGCCAAAGTGTCACCAGCAATGAGCAGTGCACACTCCGTGAGACGCTCCAGCGAGCAGGAATCATCCCTCCATGTTCCTTGAGGCTCTTGAGGAGACCAGGTCTGATGGCAGAGTGAGTAGCCTGCTTGGACAGGACCAGGGATAAAAATTCCTGATAAAATGTACAGTTTCAAATGTCCCTTTTGGTCAATATGTGCATCTCCTTCCCATGCATTCTCCCCTCAAAGACTGGGTTGTGAGCTTTTTGTGACTTCTTGGCTGCTGCTGTCGCTTTCTTCTCCTCCTTGATGGCCCTTGGGGAGATTTCTGCTGGAAGAGCTGTTGGGATGGGGAACAGGCTGCCCAGGGAGGTGGTGGAGTCACCATCCCTGGGTGTATTTAACAGATGGGGAGATGAGATGCTCAGGGAGATGAGGTGCTCAGGGAGATGGTTTAGGAGAGGACAGGGATGGTTGGACTTGGTGATCTTAAAGGTCTTTTCCAACCCTGTGATTCTTTGCCTCTCCATCTCAGCAGCTACCTGGAGCCCTGGTCCCTCTGGTGTGGCAATGCCAAAGATCTCCAGAGGCAGACCAGGGATGAGAGGCTGTCAGTGTGAAGGGTTCCTCCTCTACTTGCCTTAGGCTTCACATTAGACATTCACATTCACAGAGATGATCAAGGGGCTGGAGCACCTTTCCTACGAGGACAGGCTGAGAGAGTTGGGGCTGTTGAGCCTGGAGAAGAGGAGGCTCCGGGGAGACCTTCTAGCGCTCTGCCAGTACCTCAAGGGGGCCTACAAGAAAGATGGGGAGAGGCTGTTCAGTAGGGCCTGTTGTGACAGGACAAGGGGTTATGGGTTTAAAATAGAGGGAGAGAGATTTAGATTGGATATTAGGAAAAAGTTCTTTCCTGTGAGAGTGGTGGAGCACTGGAACAGGTTGCCCAGGGAGGTGGTGGATGCCCCTGGATCCCTGGAGACGTTCAAGACCAGGTTGGATGAGGCCCTGAGCAAGCTGATGTAGTTGGGGGTGTCCCTGCTTCTTGCAGGGGGGTTGGACTAGATGAGATCTGGGAGTCCCTTCCAACTCTGATCATTCTATGATTACTTCCCATACTTCTTATTTCCCCATGCATCTGCAAAGAAGCCAAAAAAGTCTCCATCTTCCCATCCTCCACCAGCTCCCTGCTCCCATCCACCAGCTCAGAGGTGAAGAGTTCCACCACCTCTTTCAGAAAACGCCTGGGGGACGCAGCAAAGCAGGACCTTCCGAGTGGTTTTAATCACTAGTAAACCTTTCCTTTGAGCAAGCCTCTTCTATTTTTTATTATTTTTCCCTCCCCCAGCAACCAAGGAGCTCCTGCCAGGGTGTGTTCTCCACATGTTCCCCCTTAGTCACGCTCTCTCTCTTACAAACCTCTTACCAGTGCCACTGGCTGATGCTATTAATTTACTTCCACCCGGCTCAAGAGCGGAATTCCAGGCAGCGTTCCTAAAACCAGACCCTGCAGCTTGTTTGGATTGAGAACCCAATGCCCCTTTCTTTCTCCATATGTGTGTGTATATATATATATATAAATATACAGCACCTCTCTCCTCCCCCCAAAGCTTTGCCAAGGGGAAGAGGGGGCCGGCGAGCGGCGGTGGGACCGAACCGGGACGCAGCAGCTCGGGCTGGTCCTTCGGTGGAGGGGGCCCAGCAGAGGCGGGGTTTGACATCACGTTAAATACTTTGCCTTGAGCTCTGTTTTCCAACCGCTGGGGCATGGCTGGACCGAGGCAGCGGGAGTTTATCTAGGGCAGGGCTGTCACAGGCACAGGAATGTCGGCGGAGGAGGGAGAGCCGCCGCGGAGAAGCACCATGTCTCTGTGAGTAGATTATTTCTCCCCCCCCCCCCCCCCCC
>VXBZ01011941.1:47872-62856 GCA_013399135.1 Heliornis fulica
CCCCATCATTCTTTCCCCTTTGCAGCTTAAACAACGGTGTGGGGAGTGTGCAGGAAGGAAGGGTGATCACAGATTGTTTGTTTTTCATTGTTTCCTTCTGATTGTTTCAGACTCTTGAAGGTTTTTCCCAGTTCTGGATGTGATTGCGGGGAGGGTTCGGTGGGTTTTGAGGAGTAACCGTGGTGGGACCAAGATTTAAAAGCTCATTCCTGGCTCCACACAGTTGTCACTGTTTGAAGTGCCTCTGATGGGTCCAGAGGTCCAACTCCTCCTCTGAAGCTATTTCAAAGCACAACTGCTGCTAATCAGCTAATCAGGAGGTGCCATGGGGAGGTAGGTGACTCTGGATGAATGGATTTCAAAGGCAGGGGGATGGTGTGTCCTCTCACTCCACCCCTCCAGCGGGTAGTTTAACTACAAGAGCCACCAAATCTGATCTATCTACATGCTGCAGCCCCACACAGGGTTGTTGTTGGGGTTTTTTTTGTCCCCATGGATCTGAATTTTTCCATTGCAGGGAGAAATTAGATCTGAAGCACAAAGAAAGTGCAAAAATCTGTATTTTTTGGGGTGCTTTGGTAGTTGGCATGGTGAGGAGGTGAGACATGGTCTTTTCCTAATACCACCTCATTCAGCAGCAAAAGCAACGTGACCAAATTCTTTCTTGGAAGGTTGGTTGCCTTATAACTGATCATAAAATCATAGATCAAAAAAAATATAATGGTGTGCTGAGCCCCCAGCACACCCCCAGCAGTTACAGGCTTTGAAATCTCATAGTAGAGTCTTTCTAGCCAGCAAGTTGCCAAAACCCACTGGAAGTTCAGCTGAACTGATTGCAGGAGGGGGTTTTTAAACGTGTTTCCTTCATCTCCTGCTTTCAAATACTGTGCCAGGAGAGTGGGTGGACACACAGGAGAATAACATCAAGGTGTGATCACACACAGAGGCAGCAGTGGGGTCCCAAGGGCACGGGAACAGCTCGAGGCTGTTTCCTGCAGCTGTTCCTGTAGATCCAGATGTGCACAGAGGGGTCAGTTGCAGGATCAAGAGCTCAGGCTGGTGTGTGGTGGCCAGAGCTGGTCTTCTCAAAGCAGTAACTGGCCACTTCAGTTATTTTTTGCAATTTCTTCCCCTTTCCCTGACTCAGGAGGTTTGTGAGTGGTTTGGAGCTCCTTTCCACAATGCATTTCCCAGAGGAGACACTGGGTGCTTTGCTAACAACCCCAACTAATAGCACATCAATATTTGAATGTCTACTCCAAAAAGGAACCACTACCTTGGTCAGACCCTCCTTGCCCCAGCAAACTGCTGTCAGGAGGTGCAACACTTGCAGAGATGGTAAATTATGACAGAACCACAGGATGACTGGGTTGGAAAAGTCCTTTAAGATCATCAGGTCCAACTGTAGATGTCAGAAACCCTTGAGTTGAGCACTGAAATTCTAAATTAGGTGTTCTACAGGACTTGTGTTTTAGAACAATTCAGGGCTTGAAGCTAACTGGGATGCAGGTGGTGGCTGAATGCCCTCATGGGGACATCAAAGCTGGGGCTGATGTGTCCTCTAGCCAAACCCCAGCCCTGCCTTGGCTGGACCCAGATGCTCTAGAGATGGATGCACCATGTCCCACAGTGGGCCAAAGCAGCACCCTGTGGGGTCTTCCCTTCCCAGCCCCCCATCAGCTGGAGATGGCTGAGGGGCTGATTAATCCTGAAAATTGTTTCACCCGTATCTGAATGTGGAGAGGTGGCAGCAGGGACAGGGAGGGGATTGTCCCTCTCTGCTCTGCCCTCAGGAGGCCCCATCTGCAGTGATGTGTCCAGAGCTGGGGCCTCCAAGTCCAGAGAGATGTGGAGCTGTTGGAGAGGGGTCAGAGGAGCCATGAAGATGATCAGGGGCTGGAGCAGCTCCCCTGTGAGGACAGGCTGAGGGAGCTGGCCTGGAGAAGGCTGCAGGGGGACATCCCTGCAGCTTCCTGGACTTAAAGGGAGCGTATGGACAGGAGGGGAATGGGATTTTCACAAGGGCAGAGAGTGGTGGGACAAGGGGATGGATTGAAGCTGGAGGAGGGAAGGGTCAGGTTGGAGATCAGGGAAGTTCTTCATGGAGAGAGTGGTGAGGTGCTGGAATGGTGCCCAGAGAGGTGGGGGAAGCCCCAAGCCTGGAGGTGTTCAAGGCCAGGTTGGATGTGGCCCTGGGCATCCTTGTCTAGCTCCAGGCCTGGAGGCTGGTGTCCCTGCCTGTGGCAGGGGGTTGGAATTTGATGATCTTCAGGGTCCCTTCCAACCCAGACCAGATTGTGTGATTCTGTGGACACAAATCAGAGGAATGTTTAAAGACACCTTAAAGTGTATCCAATGAGCCTGAAGGAGCAAAACCAGTGTGGTTTCCCACCTCACTCCTGAATAAATCCAATTTCCTCAGTAAGTAGAGGTCTGCAGTGGTTTCTTTCCACATTCTTTTGCAGTGAATGACTTGTCCTTTCTGCAGCAGCATTTCAGTACTGACCATCGGGCCTAAGGCATTGCTTCGGGGCAGGAGATGGGGATTTGGGTCCCAGCAGCATTGAGGACTGTTTTTCTTCACCAGATAACTTGAGGGCAGAGTGGAGACCTTCCCCACATCTTCTTCCAGCTTATTAAAGTTGGAAGTTCCATCTGAATGTAAGGAGAAACCTTTTCCCTGTGAGGGTGACAGATCACTGGAACAGGCTGCCCAGAGAGGTTTTGGAGTCTCCTTCTCTGGAGACATTCAAGACCAATCTGGACACGTTCCTGTGTGATCTAATCTAGGTGACCCTGCTCAGGCAGGGGATCTTTTGGGTTCCCTTCCAACTCCTGTGACTACCCATCCCACAGAGATCTGTTTCCCTGCTCCCTGCCTCAGTTTCCCCAGCTACAGGACAAGAATAACAATCCTCACCACCATCTGCAGATTGCTCCCGTGCTCTCGGTGTGGCGTGTGAAGACTTGGGGCTTTGGCTTCACAGAGGATTTGTTTGATCTAGAAATAGCAGGGTTAGAAAATTCCATCTGTGTGCTCCTGAGAGCCCTCAGCCAGCGCTGGGGCAGCGCGACGGCGAGAGCTGGGCCAACCGGCGCTGCTTGGCTCCAGGCCTAAGAAGCAGCGTGAGCAAACTCACATTCCAGACAGGCTGGATGTGAGAAGAGAGCAAGGCCCATCTCTCCTCTTGCTCCCTCACTGGGCTGTGCCCATGGCTCGTGGTGGTGGCTGCTCCCACCCTGCTCCTGGCACAGCCTAGGGAATAACTCTGTGTCTCCATGTAGAAGTGATGGAAAGGCAGGTGAGGACCAGGCTCATGGCATCAGTTTTTCTCCTGGATGTTTATCTCCACTCAGCCATGCTCATGCAGCATGGAGGGGTTGGTTTGGTGTCCACAGTCAATGACTTGTTTCTCTTCCTCTGCTTCATTGTGGAGCACCAAGCTGCTGAGGCAGCTGCCAAGGAGCCAGAACACTTCATTGCCACATGCTAACTCCTTCATGACCACACTCATGTGCTTGGCTCCTACATCCAGAGCCAGCACATCTCCTCTTGGCTTCTGGCTGTGGTGGTAGGCATCACTTCACAGGTAGGATGGGGCTCACAGACACCCCATTGACCACCAGCTCTCAGCTGTCTGTGTGGACACAAGGTGGGTAAACTCCTTAACCAGCTAGAGGATGATTCAAAGGAGAGATGCAGTGGAGAATGATGAGCCCATTCTCTTCCTCCTGGGGTGACAGCCCTGCTGTCCCCACCATGGTACTCTTGGGGTCTGGGTGCTTTCCCCATCACTCTCACCCCCAGGTATCTGTCAGGGCTGCTGCCAGTCAAGCAGGGAAATCACAGCCTGTGTTCAGTGCTGCCTGGGGTCATCTGAGGAGCTCAGCCTGAGACCCCCCCCTGCATGTTTAGATAAACACCAAATGTCCCTACAGCTCTTCCTCCCCAGCTGTCCAGGTCTTCTAATAAATGCATGGCTTTCTCTGAAAGCTTTTCAAGGTTTATTTTTAAACAGTCTGCATTTGATTAAACAATTGTTTTGTTCTTTCAAAAGGAACTTAAAAGGGCCATCAGCCTGTAAACATAAATATTCCCGTGCTTTTGCTGATTTTTTGCATTTTTCTGGGTTTGCTAAAAAAAGTTATTTCAGCAGTGCAAGTCTCTGTGATGTGGGCTGTGTCTTCTACTGCTTTCAGCTCAGGCTCTTGAGCTCATGGCATGAAGAGGTGATCACAAGTGAAGCACCTTTGTGTGCTTAGGTGGCTTTCAGACCCTTCTAGCAGCTGATCAACGCCTTGAAATGGGCAACAAAGTGGGTAATGGTGAATCTATGATCTAGTAGGAGTTGTGTCTTGGTGTGTTGTGTTTGAGCAAGTCCAGAGGAGGCCACGGAGATGATCTGAGGGCTGGAGCACCTCTCCTGTGGAAACAGGCTGAGAGGGTGGTTCAGCCTGGAGAAGAGAAGCCTCTGGGGGGACATTGCAGCAGCCTTCCAGTACCTGAATGGGGTCCAGGAAAGATGGAGAGGGACTGTGTTATCAGGGAGGGTGGTGATAGGATAAGAGGAAATTGGTTTAAACTTCAAAAGGGGAGATTTAGATGAGGTGTTGGGAAGGAATCCTTCCCTGTGAGGATGGAGAGCCCTGGCACACGTAACCCAGAGAAGCTGTGGCTGCCCCTGGATCCCTGGCAGGGTTCAAGGCCAGGCTGGATGGGGCTTTGGGCAACCTGAGATGGTAAAGGGTGTCCCTGCCCATGGCAGAGGGGTGAAGCTAAATGAGCTTTGAGGTCCTTTCCCACCCAAACCAACCTGGGATTCCATGAATCTGTCTATATCTGGCACCACCAAGTATCCCTGTCTCCAGCTGCGGTGGTGCAGGATGTCACAGAATCATAGAATGATTAGAGTTGGAAGGGACTCCCAGAGGTCATCTAGTCCAACCCCCCTGCAAGAAGCAGGGACACCCCCAACTAGATCAGCTTGCTCTCCCCATCTTTCTTGTAGCCCCCTTGAGGTACTGGCAGACCACTAGAAGGTCTCCCCGGAGCCTCCTCTTCTCCAGGCTGAACAGCCCCAACTCTCTCAGCCTGTCCTCGTAGAAAAGGTGCTCCAGCCCCTTTATCATCTTTGTGGCCTCCTCTGGACCCTCTCCAACTGGTCCATGTCCTTCTCATGTTGGGGGTTCCAGAACTGGACACAGTACTCCCCCACACTTAGCCATGGTTCATTGCCTGATGCTGCATTCTCATGGTTCAGCCCCACATCATGGTTCCTCCCACAAGGTCCTGGGGAGATGGGCTGCAGCAGTGAAAGGTGCCTCTTTGAGATGAAAGTGACTTCACCTGTCACAGCCACGCTGATGTCACAGCTGTACCCCTGACCACAGATGTTAACCTACACCTGTGTTTTTTTTTATCTCCCCCTCTCCCTGCAGGTTATAACTGAGTAGCCCTTATGACCAACATGAGCTGGAGCTTCCTAACCCGCCTGCTAGAAGAGATTCACAACCACTCCACCTTCGTGGGGAAGGTCTGGCTCACCGTGCTCATCGTCTTCCGCATCGTCCTGACAGCGGTGGGCGGGGAGTCCATCTACTCCGATGAGCAGAGCAAGTTCACCTGTAACACCAAGCAGCCCGGCTGCGACAACGTCTGTTACGATGCCTTCGCGCCGCTGTCACACGTCAGGTTCTGGGTCTTCCAGATCATCATGATATCCACCCCTTCGGTCATGTACCTGGGCTATGCCATCCACAGGATCGCCCGCTCGGCGGAGGAGGAGAAGAAGTTTAAGGGGTTCAAGAAGAAGAAGCAGTTTGCACTGAACTGGCAGGCCGTGAGCAACATGGAGGACCCAATGGAAGCTGATGAGGAGGAGCCCATGATTTCTGATGACACAGCAGAACGTGAGAAAGCCAAAGCCAAGCCCAAGAGCAAAGAGCAACAAAAGCATGATGGGAGGAGGCGGATCCAACAGGAGGGACTGATGAAGATCTACGTCTTCCAGCTACTGACCAGAGCTTCCTTTGAGGTCTGCTTTCTGATAGGGCAGTATTTGCTCTATGGCTTTGAGGTAGAGGCCTATTATGTCTGCAACAGAGTCCCTTGCCCTCACACTGTGGACTGCTTTGTGTCCAGGCCAACAGAGAAAACCATCTTCCTCCTGGTGATGTACGTCGTGAGCTGCCTGTGCCTGTTGCTGAACATGTGTGAGATGTTTCACCTGGGCTTCGGGACCATCCGAGACGCCATTCGCAACCGTAAAATCAACAGCTTTAGGCAGCCTCCCTACAACTACACCTACCCAAAGAACATCTCCTGCCCTCCCGAGTACAACCTGGTGGTGAAGTCAGAGAAGTCCACCAAGATCCCCAACAGCTTGATGGCTCACGAGCAGAACTTGGCGAACGTCGCTCAGGAGCAGCAGTGCACCAGCCCGGATGAGAACCTCCCTGCAGACTTGTCCACCCTTCACAAACACTTGAGGGTGGCCCAGGAGCAGTTAGACATAGCCTTTCAGAGCTACAGCAGCACCCAGGCCAACACACAACCTTCACGAACCAGCAGTCCCGCCTCAGGTGGCACGGTGGTGGAGCAGAACAGGGTCAACACCGCTCAGGAGAAACAAGGTGCTAAGCCTAAGGCCTGCTTGGAGAAAGGGAGCTCGAGCAGTAAAGATGGAAAGACCTCTGTTTGGATATAGCTTTGCCTATAAAGGGAGAGGGCAGTGTAAGTTGGGGGGTTACTTTTGTTTGTTGCTGGGTTGGGGTGGGGGGTTGGTATTTTCTTGCATTTGTTTGACAGGGCACAGGCACAACTTTTGTGTGGAATTCAGGAGAGAAAAAGGAGCTTCAGACCAAGTTAAGGTTAACAAAAGACATTTCTTCCCTCTTTCAAACACATTCTCCAGTTGGGAACTTCCAGTGAGCAGCAGCGAATCCCACCTATCTCCCACCCCTTTGGACACCACCAGAGCTCCCAGCAGAGACTGGAAAACACGGTGTGGTGGGAAGCCGAGCTGCTGGTGGCTCAGGACAGAAGTCAGGCTGACCATGAGCAGCTCCCCTCCTGTGGGGTCAGAGTGCTGTAGGTCAAGCACTGAAATGACAAAATATCCTTAATCAAAATTAATTTCTGATCCCTCAATGAGAAAACAACTGACGTGTTGCAGGACCCTTCACGACACGCTCACAGCTGATGTCCTGAACTCCAGCAGGAAACAAAAGCATCACGTTAAGCCATAAGCTGGGACCCACATCGGGTTATGGGGCAGAAACACAGCAACTGTCTTCTGCAGGGAGACCTAAAAGCAGAGCCCAAGAGCTGAAGGCTTTTGTCTTTCACCCCTCTGCACCAAAGTGAAAACCCAGCGTGACCAAGCGCGACACCGTGGGCAGGGACAACGCGTCGCACTGGTGCCTGTGTGGCTGTGGTGGGAGTTGTTGCAGTTAGAGCAGTTGTAACGAGCTGCTGCTTCACATCATCAGAAAGTGCCTTTATGCAACCAGGAAAACAAAATTGTGAAGGGTTCAGATGTTGTTGTTGGCTGAATATTAACAGAGGTTGGAGGATCTGTTTTGTTTTTCTGTTTAATCAACCCCTTACACATGGTGGCAGGTGGCAGATCTGTGCCCGGTGTGTATGTGGGGGGGGTGTGTACGTAGAGATGCAGGCACATATGGACATGTGTGTGTGAACATAGGCATAGGGAGACCTATATAAATGTAATATCAACCCTCTGGTCATTTTACAGCCTTCCACCTCCCCTAGGAAAAGCCAGGTGGTCCAGGAATATGGCTGAGCTTGTCCTGGAGCAGCCTTTGGGCTTCCAGCCTCAAGCCTCACCTGGGGAACCGGCAGGTTTTCACACACTTGCTTGGAGGACTTAGCAGGAGATGTGGCTTCAGTAGGGGACAGGACCAGGACAGTAGAAGGAAGGTCACTGGACCTTATGAGGAGTTTTTTGAGCTTGGTGTTTGGGTGGTTTCCATGCAGCTGAAGGAGTCTGGGGGCATGTTAAAACCAAGCTGATGAGCTCCAAGGCTGGTGTGGAGGAGGTGCTTTGTCGGGGTAGTTCCATCCCATGTCTCTTCCAGGATCCAGGGCCCTGGCATTGTTACCCTCCAGCAACATGAAACAGAAATAAAACCCCATCACTGCAAGCACAGGGGGCATCTCCTGCCAAATGGTAGAGGCTAAAACCACTCACTGCCCCACTCTCCTGGGTCTCAGAGGGGGGGGGTCATCCCTGAGATATTTCCCAAGACACCTGTGGATTGGAAGATGCTTTCACAACCTCCCAAGAGTCCAGTGATGGATTCATCCCTATGGAGAAAATAAATAGGCAAAACCTTCAAGATTCAAGGGGTGATGGTTTCAAATTAGAGGGAGGGAGATTTAGATTGGATATTAGAAAAAAGTTCTTTACTGTGAGAGTTGTGGAGCACTGGAACAGGTTGCCCAGGGAGGTGGTGGATGCCCCTGGATCCCTGGAGACGTTCAAGGCCAGGTTGGATGAGGCCCTGAGCAACGTGATCTAGTTGGGGGTGTCCCTGCTTCTAGCAGGGGGTTGGACTAGATGACCTCTGGGGGTCCCTTCCACCCCTAACCATTCTCTGATTCTATGATTCTAAGCCTATCACAAAGTAAATAAGTGACAAGCTGTTCCCTTGAGGCCATGCCAGCCACCCAAAGTTGCACGAGGTTCCCTGTGCCAGTAGTTTTTATCCATTGGACCTATGTGACTTCTTTCTGGGCATCTTTCTCATGTCCTTGAGATTGGTCCCTGAAAGCCTTGATGATGCCTTCTCCAGGTGGCCAGGCCCTTTGGCCAGGCTGGGGAACAGGCAGAGAACTTGTCTTTAGCTTTCAACTCAACTGAACCTCAACTGACCTCATTAGGGAACAGTACTGGCAGCAAAAATATAGGTTTGAAAACAAAGAAACATCCTACCAGGTGTTCAGCTGTTGATATTCACTGTGGCTCTGCACAAGGGTCTGGGGAACGTTTCTGGGCTTGTTCCTGGTCCTGCTGAAGGCATTGGGAAAATGCCTGGGGTGCTGCCTGCTCTTGCTGCTAGAGATCCTCCCCTTAAAAGTAGATGGCTGCATCCAGGGGGACCTCTCCCACCAGCACATGTGTTGTGTGAAGGGATGACCTCCACACCATGTTGGTGGGGAGACAAACATATCCAACTGTGCTGTTGCTCCTTGTCCCTTGTGTGGGAATGTGCTCTCCTCCTGGGCTGAGCTGCACTGGGCAATGCAGGAGAGGCTGGTTGCTGATGGTGCTCCTACCATGAAGATAAATTCATGATTCCAGATCCCAGGGCTGCTGGGTGGAAATTTGCTCCCTGGTAGTTTCAGCTGTCCAGGGCACAAGCTTGTCCTCCACATCGATGTGAGTTGTTTATTGCCAGCCCCATGTCCCATGGGAAACAGTGTGTATTCCAAGTCTGGATCCCAAGGGAAGGATGGAAACTCTGAGCAGAAAAATAGTTGGATGCTGCTTGGGTTTTTCTGATCCCCCTGAGATGAGCAGCAATATCACAGGCCTGGATCAACTTATCCTTCCTACATGATACTGGAAGGTGCTGTGCTGTGCAGGAGTCTGGATTCTGGATGTCTCCTGCTCATACCAGTGACACCACCTTTAGCCTCAGACATGGCTTGAGCATTTCCTGATGACTCAGATCATCCCCTCAGCTCCTGCTGACCTGCAGGTTAAGCAGTGAGTCACCCAACACAGGGATGAGTATGTATCTCCCTTGCTCTTGCTTCAGAAATCCATCCTGGCCTCACTATGGGGAAAGGAGGGGTGGGGAGGGTGGATTTTAAGCCAGAAATCCCAGAACCTGATCACAAGGATCTGACAAAATCATTAAACCCATTTATGTAGGAGGACAAAATCATTAAACCCATTTTATGTACCCACCTCCCCAATAAGATAGGTGGTCAGTGCCCAATGGGAGAAGATCCCTGGGCTCCATGGCTGCAGGTTCAGAGGCACTTACAAGCACCAGGGCTGGAAAGGATCTTTTCCCCAACCTGACTCCATCAAATGCTTCCTTAATGGCTAAAATGCCCCCCCTGACATCTCCTCTCAACAGCCATGGAGAACATCTCATGCCTTTAACAGCTGTGGAAGCTTTTGACTGGAGAATATTTTCATATTCCTGCAATTGCTTTGAGCTAAGCAACTCCAGTCTCATCAACTTTTCTCCTAGGGCTTCTTTTCCAGCATGGTTTTCTTTGGTGTCTTTGAACCACCACCCACCAGCCCACAGTGGTGTGTCAGGGTTGGTCTCCAGGAAACCTTCTCACTCTGCTCTTCTTCATGTGCCCATCTGCCACGCTGGTCCTCCCCAAACCTCCATCATCTGCAGGCATGGGGATGGCTCCTCTCTTCAGATGTGTGCTGGTACCCTTGGGATCTTCCTGTCCTCTTTCACACTGCCTGTTCCTTGTCACACCACAGACCCAGAGTGCTGATCCTGCAGCAGATCCACAGCCTCCTCCCGGCTGTTGTCACCATTTAACACACACACACAGTTTTCCATAGTGGGAGTCAATAATTGCAATATTGATGAGTACTAGAGCCAGGGCAGACTCTTGGGAGGTTATTCCAACCTCCTCATTGGGCAGGGAGACAGTGTAACCACTCTCTGGGCCATCCTTCCAGCCCTGCTCATCTACCAGGCTTCAAATAGCTCCTTGCATAAAAAGCTTTGTGAATGGGAGCTGATGTGGTTTCCTTGTGTTTCCCAAGGACACAAGGACAAGGGCACATTCCCAGCAGGGCTGATCCTGTGTCTGGGCTGCCTGGGAGACATGCAAAGTCACCTGCAAGGTCCCAGCTATCTGGGTGGATCCTGGAGAGGATCCCACCCAGAGGATCTGCCCCCAGTTCTCCCAAATCCCATCTGAGCTGCACACAGGAGTCAGCATGAGTCAGACAGCCCTAGAAATATAAAGGTTTATTTATTTTTATTATTATTATTATTATTACATATACTGGGTTGCTCACTTCCCCCCTTCCTCCTCCTCTCCTTGGCCTCTAAATCCTGTAAGATACCGTGTCTTTCCACTGAGTCACTGCCACAAAGGTGACCAACTCTGCAGGAATGGCTCCCTCTGGGGCAGAAGCAAGAGTCCCCTCTTCCATCATGTCAGTTTGGGAAGAAGAAGGATGGAGCAGCTAAACAAACCCAACCACAGGCAGAAAACCCATCACAAACCATTCCAAACCAAAGTGGTGTCTCGAGGAATCTCAATTAGACAACAGGCAGCATCGCCCGTGGAGGAAACAGCAGTAGTATAATTCATGTTTGCTTGCTTTATTTTTCCTCTACAGGTCAGCAGCTCTGTTCACACACAAGATGGGTTTGGCTTTGTAGCTGAACTAATCACAAATGTTGATTCTCTTCTCTAAACCTGGTGAGATCAAGTGCCCACACTTCTATTTCTGTTCTTACCGTCGCGGGCTGGGAATGTCCCATGTAAAAGCCAGATTACCTTGTTGCTTGCATTGCATTCCACTGGGAAATACTTGAACTTAACTCAAGGCCATAACCAGTCTGTGCTGTCATGAAGTTTCTGGGATTGTCATTATTTTTTATGTTGTTGGTGTTCATCTTTTTAAGTACTAACTGTATTTGTACTAGACTTTTATTTTGGTTTTTTGAGTATGAGGTTGAATCTGTAGGTATTTTTCAGTGTGAATGTTACATCTGGAGTGTAGTTAGAATATTAAACACTGGTCAAAAGAGAAAGATACATCAGTCCAACTCTTCAACTGGCTATTCCACGTCCATTACTAATAAAATGGAATAAAACTTACATTTTGGTACAGTATGCAAAGTGTGTGATGTTTCTGTGAGAAGGGTGCTGAGTGTTGATGACAAGAAATTCTTCTCAACCCGTTATTTTCCTGTTTTAGCCATGTAAGAGCTCTTATTTTCCCAGATATGGCTATAAATCACTGCAAAATATTTTTGCCTTAAGAAGTAGTTGACCTTCTAGTTGTTTAGGATGTGTTGTCTCTCTGATGAATCACTGCCTACAGTTCCTTCAGGCACAGAGCTGAAACTGCTTAGGGAAGCCTGTGCTTTCAAAAGCAAGAAAACTTTGCAGAGTCTGGGAGAAACTGATGATTCAAGCTGGGGAAAAGATGGGAAAGCACTTGTGAGAAGGCCTTCCTTCCCGAGTGACCTTAGTCTTTGCTCCTTCCATTAGGTGACAGGCACATTCCCTCACTGCCACTGTCCAAAATTGTCTCCAGGAAACTAATTCTGGGCAGAAAAATGAGGGTTGGTCTTTTTTCTCTGGAAGTTGTAGTATCTTTACAGCTTCTTTAGCATGAGCAGCTCCCAAGAAAAAGAGAACAGGATCCTCCAACAGGTCCAAAAGGAGGTACAATAGTAGGAAGCACTTTTGCCTCATGGGTCCTTTGAGGTGAGATGTAAAACATTCAAAAGAAAGGGAAATTTTGCTAAATAACAAAGTGTCCTTTAAACCATCAAGGTCTGAGGAGTAGCATGGACTCATTTGGGCTGGTGGCTGCTGGGTTGTACCAGACTGACTTGGATGTAGAAGCTCCCAGGGGTGGCTGCCCTTAGCTTGACATGAGTGCTAGCCACAGTCATGCAGAATCGAACCCTGCACTGAGTCTTCCTCACTAGAGCCTTCATCCCTTGATGCCAGGCTCGCTTGAGGTCTCTGTGACCCAACCCAAGGGCAATCACCTCTGGCCTTGATGCCTCAGGGGCATAGGTGGGGAGTAAGTGGGGGGTAGCTTCATCTCTTGTCCCTAGGTCCCCTCCAAATCGCTGCTGCTGGAAAGTTGTGGTAGGGACAGGTCCCACAAAAGCAGGGCAGAGCCAGAGGGTGATGGAGACCCTGAATAGGAGGAATGGCAAAAGCCATCCCTGTGTGCCTGTACTTTGGGAACACACAGAGCAACAGCACAAACCCTCATCTCTTGAGAGAGCTTGGCTGAAAATCAGTGACTCCCCAGCATCTCTGGGATCACAAGACCCATCTTTTTTCCTGCCTGTCACCATCACCTCACTGGCTCCTCATCACTCCACCCAGGGAAATGTGACCAACAGCTTCACCTTCCATGTCAGCCCCACCTGCATAGCACAGCCCCTGCCATGCACAGACTCCCTCCTTGCAAACCCAACTGCCACTTTATTTCTCCACCCAGCCTGTTGTCCTGACAATCTCCCCCTGTCTCCACTGGGCTTTTCATGGCCAAAACCAACCACAATCCATCTTTTCCTCCCCGAGATTGTGGGATATTTCACCATGCCAGAAGTGCTGCTATGGTTTACCACAGCCCTGTGCCCCAGATGCTGTTTGCCTGCCTGGAGCACAGCTCAGGGAGTGTTTAATACACAGGGTTATTGTTGAGTAACTGCAGCTCACGTGGGTTTGTGGATGAGAGTTCATGCTTAGCACCCTGAGAGAAAGCTGGGGAAAATTAGTTTATTATACTGGTGCTAACCTGGAGGGCTGGCTGCAGAGAGACAGCAGTTATCTCATGCTTTCTGCTCGTGTGGGTGAGTTAGGGGTGAATACACATCGAGGATGAGCCCCTGAGGGTGAGAGCCAGGGGCTGTCCTGCTGCTGTGGCAGCCAGCAAACCCCAACACAGCTCAGTTTCGGGCGGTGGGAGAGCAGAGAGCGGAAAGCTGATGGAGCAAGAGGCTGCTGGCAGCTTGTGCAATGGCCCAGGGACTGGTGAGAGAATATTTGTCCTTCCTCACTCTTTCCTGAGCTGTGAGAAGGATTTTGGAGTTGCCCCAACACACCTGTCAGGGTGAGAGGTGTTCCACCAAAGGGGAATTTCAGGGGATGTCCCCCTTTGGGATAGGGCTTAGCTGAAATGTTGTGTCTTCATGCCCTGCCTCCAGCTGTCCTTCCACAAACACTGCTAGAAGTGGCAAAGCTGGTGGGGAACAATCCATCAGGATGATGTGGGTGTGATGTCATGAATGAGAGGGAGCTGTAGCTTTCGTGGTCTCACTGTGATGTGGAGAGTCTTAGGTGGAGAGGAGAGACTGACCCCTACTCCCATTAGATGCTGGCATGGAGCTGGGACCTCTTGGGAGTACATGGGGAGCAGATGCATTTCTCGGTGTGGCTGATGTGACTTGGTTTGTGCAGAGGCTTCAGGGTAAAACAGAGCAGTGTGAAAGTGTTTTGCCATCTCTGTCACCTACAAAGCCCACTCTGTTACAGATGTCCACATCTGCATGGAAACCATCCAGTGTTGAGAGAGGATGTGGAGGACAGGGAAGCATCAATCAATATCTGCCAAATCTCCAACAGAAAACTCTGGGAATCACGTCCCTCTGACCAGGTTTTGGCTCTGCTACCTTTAGCTAAGGTGGGCAGACAGCAAAAGCAGTCTCAAATGTCTCCTGGACTTGGGGTTGCAGTTCTTGACCACACTCAAACCATTTCCCAAACCATTTTAATACACTGAACTGGCAGAGTTGTATTTTCTGCCCACCAACAAGTTTTAATACTACTTTACTGGCAGCTTAACTCTGTGCTAAGAGAAAAGAAAACACAGAACAAAGGTAAAAGCTGTAGGAAGTGAAAAAACCCAAACCCAACACAAAACAAATAAAGGCTCACACTGGCTTACTGGTTCTTTTCCATTTCAACTTTGATTTCCAGTGCCACCCTCNCCATTTCAAACAGGCTCTGAGGGGCTTCATACAATATGTGTGATGGCTTGGAGGTAGCATGGGCATGTGTTCAGAGGGATGGTGAAGGATGGGAAGGCCACCACCTGCCACCATGTCTTCCTGGGTAGAAGAGGGACTGGGCACATGAGACCCAGGAGTCTCAGCCAACTGTGCTTCCAGATATGTGACTTTCCCCCTGATTTCTAACAGCAAAATGCAGCTCCTGCTCTTGGCACATTCCCACTTCCAGGGAGAGAAATCCTGTATCTGGGTCGGGGCAA